>JAQIXT010000073.1:0-86040 GCA_034700445.1 Stenotaenia linearis | reverse complement strand
CGAGAGCCTCGTTTTCAGTTTGAATTGGAAGCTGCCATTCGCCGGAAGTCTCGCGATATCTCGCAACCAAGAAAAAGACTAATTCTAACCGTATATAAAATGATAAATTAGTTTATGATATTTTGAATTATGTTTCTACAATTATTTTACTTCTTTAATTGCTTTAATATTAGATAAATACGGTATTTTATCAAATCTAAGATGCACACTTTTGACATTTTGACGTCATCAAATTGTTCTACCGTAGAGGCTTCTCTTGGAGGCTTTAACATGAGTAATATCATACAAATTGTAACGAGACAATTTTCTCTAATGGCCAATTATAGTATAAGGACCACCAAAAGGAAGTGGCCTTGCAAAGTCTTAATTATTGTTTGTTTGTTACTGAATAGTTGAAAGCACCACAAAAACCGCCTCGAAAAAACATGTCTCCACATTCACCTACCAAGTTTCAGTTGTCAGCACCAGGAGGGCCATACGAATTTCTTTGCATGGCTACTAGTGGTGATTGCGAAACTGGTGGTTGTCAGTATTATGAAGAAGATTCCGGTGCACCTGCGAGTGAATATGTTGATATGCGAATGAGACATTCATACATTCCATCTTACGAAAACCACTGTCCGCTTTATTCCAATGAGTGCCAAGGTTGTCTGGCCGAAGGCTGTGATGGCTCAATTTCTCCAAGAGGCTTGGGTTCGCCCTACGAAAACATAACTATAGATTCCAAAGGCAATGTGATTTACGCACGCAAAAGAAATTTGGACAGTGGGCACGAAAGACCACCCAAACCGAACAGTCTGAGCATCCGAAGAAGACAAAGTCCTCGGAAAAAAGAATGCCCGATGAGTCCTACTGGATACAATCAACCACCAACTCCAGACTTCCCACCGCCTTCGCCTGGCACAGCTGAATCAGGGATATACGAGAAGATAAGACCTTTAAGTCAGGTAAATCATATCATTATTTTATATATTCAATTGACTGCACTGCAAATTAATGTATGCCATTAATTTCCATCGACTTTACAATAATATACAGGGTGAGTATTAAGCCTGGTCCTGGCCACCCATTGACTTAACATTGGCCGAGACCCGAGACTTTATACTCACCCTGTCTGTATACAGGGTGAATAAAGAGTCTGGTTCATCCCAAATATATCAGAAACAAAAGATAGAGCTGTTATTTTAATAGGATTAAATAGGAAGTTAGGTGGGACAATCTAATCCTATCCTCAAATTTGACCTTGGAGGTCATCTTCAAGGTTATTTACTGTAAGTAACTCAAAAACCATATTTGGGATGAGCCAGACTTTTTACTCACCCTATATACAGTCGGACCCGCTTATAGCGTCAATCAAGGGACCGTCAATCAAGGGACCGGGCTTAAATTGACGCTATAAGCGGGTTGACGCTACAAGCGAATCCGCTTACAGCGTCAAAGTGTTGGCCAGACCGCACAAAACTTGACGCTATAAGCGGGCTGACGCTATAGCCGAGGTCGCTACTGGCAGGTCCGACTGTATTATACTAGCTAAGTAACCCGGCTTCGCTCGGGATTCGAAAACGTATGTAATAGGAGTTAAAAATTCAAAATATTTAAAAATTGTTTTAATGGAACTATTTTACAAGATTAAACATTATTGATCTTATAAACTTAATGTGTGGTAATATAAGGTTAGCGATAACTAAGGTTGGTGAAGTGGCCCTAAATGTAATGAACATGAATTCTTTATCACGAATTTATAACAGATTTATGTGAACTTAACTTTTTATGTTATGTTTGCCAAACCTTTTATGACTGTGTGCCAAAAAATACATAATTCCCAGAGGAATTATGGGAATTTTGAGAAATGGCATTGTCAAGAAAAGCAAATTCTAAAAGGTTGAAACTATTTTTGAACTATTTTTAAATCACAGAACGTGCTGTGTTCTCCCAATGTGGGTCACCTGAGGTAAAATAATGAGAATAAACATTTTTTAAACTCAAAATACTATTTGCTTTCACGCACCTTTAAGCACAGATAATGTTAATACAATTCCTGCAACGTGAGCAGTCGAATCTTTAAATTTTTTAACATTTTAAATTTTAATTACAAAAACAAAAAAAATAATAGAAGCCACTTCCCATTTAGGTCAGGGTCGTTGGTTATCTAACTATTGGCATTTCACTCGATCTAAGAAACAACGTTATTTAAACGGTCTCTAAAACGGTATTCAAAAACATTTTAATTTTTCACTACTTTTACCTTAAATTTCCTCAACCTCGATTTTAAGCATCAATTTTCAAAATCGCGCGGGAAATTCAAATTTCTCAACCCCAAAGTCCTTGAAATTCAACGAATTGTTTAACAAAACATTTAATTTTCCTATTAATTCAAACCGAACCTGAGATTAGCATATCTCATTACAGTGATAAGGTTGGCAAACGACTCGGTGTACTTTTCAATTTCCCCACTCGTCTCGTTTCCCGTCAGTCACGTGGAAGTGTTATTTATCGAAAGAACCTATTCCTGTTATTTGTAACGCGACTTTGAGGTCACACGAGCCTTGACGTGAAAAGTGACTCAGTTTACATAGCTGCAGGGTCACGAAATCGAGGGTTGGGCATTTCAATTTTATTCTCCGGAACTTCTTGAATCATTTGTTCGACTTGAGCGCTATTTACGAGATTTCGGTGTTGTTTACACGTCACTGGTACCGAGTTGAGCGCAGCAGTAACTGTTGATGGACGTTCAACAGATTAGATAACACTTTTTTCTTTGGTATCGCTCAAAACCAGTTTTGGTTTAAGTAGGAGTGTTTGGGGAGGAATTTCGCTCGTAAGTTTTTGTTTTTCGTTTTATTTTTTAAGTTAAATGAAATTATGGAAAAAAAAAATTTTTGTTTTATTACTATTCATTAATTGAAATAAATTCGCCGGAAGTTGAATTGCAACTTTGAGTTGTCTTTGTTATTTCCTTTGGTATGAATCACGTGATTTTTTTTTCCTTTTTGATTTAGGAATACAAACGCCGGTCGAGGGATATAGAGACGTATATTGAAGACGATATTCTACAAATTGTGGACGATCGGCCATTTGCTGGTAAATTACTTAGATTTTTTTTTTTTTTTAATGAGGGTGATAATTCGTGGAAAATTTGTCAGTTGAAAAATGTGAGGAATTTTTTTTTATTTTTTTATTTTTTTTTATTGAAATGTGTAATTTTTCCTCGTGTTTTTAAAATCTAATTTTAGTTTAAAAGTTGGCATAAAGTTGAGAAAGGTTCACGAGTATGAACTCAGCAATTTAGCTGTCATCTTGTATTTCGAAAGTTATGATGATTACCATATTGTTATACGATATAGGCGTTTTGATTACAATGGTTGATTTCCGGGCATTGAATAAGAATACTTTGTATTTGGTGATTAAATACTGTGTGACGTTTATAGGAAATATCTGATTTCAAAATTCCATAAATTCAAAAAAATCAATTAAGAAATTCAATTGTAATTTCAGCTGAGTTTCAGTATTTTTCTTAGAAATTTCAATAAATTTCAATATTTTAGTATTTTCAGTTAAAATTTAATTTAATTTTACAATTTTCAGTTAAATTCCTCTGAATTTGAGTATTTTCTTAGAAATTCCACTAAATGAATTTTAGTATTCAACTTTTTCGTGATTAGTTTAATAACAAATTTTCTCGAATTTTATATTTTCCAGGTCTATACAGAGGAAGTACACGGTATTCCACCAGCTCCGATACCTGCGACGACACCCCGACCATGGCATCAGCTGCCAGCGACTCGGACGGGCCTTCGAACACGTCAACAATCACGAACGAAAGACCCCGTCGCTTGAAATCCCCTCGCGACCCCGTTTTGCGACGTCCAAGAGAGGGAAGATCCGTGAGCAGGGAACGCAAAGCAGAAAGTCTCGCCATTCTGAGTCCCTTCGACGAGAACGAAGAGTGGGCAAAGATCGCCGACATCATCGCGTCGTGCGGGGTCGTCCAGGGAGATTGGCCGATGTCGAAGGAAATCGAGCAAAAATTGGTAGCCAGGATCGAGGCTACCATTCCCATTCCGCCAGCCCCCGATCCAAGTATGTCGGCCGTCGGGAAGTGGTTGGATCAGATCGGGGTACCGGAGTACGAGGATTTGTTGTTGGCGAATGGGTTCGACCATTTGGATTTTGTCGTGAGTTTTGGTGTTTTTGGTTTTGAATTTTTTTTATATTTTTGTTGTGTTCAAAGGGCGGGCAAATGCTGGAGGACCAGGAGTTGTTCGAGATTGGGATTCTGAACGCGGAACATCGCTCGAGGATCGTGCAGTCCGCCAATACGATGCCGGCGGTGGTGCCGATCGAGCTGGGGAAGATTCCCGGGTCGGTGGACGAGTGGTTGGATTCTCTCTATCTGGGGCAGTACAAAGATACGTTCAAACGGCTTAATTATTGTGATATGGACCGGGTTCGCGGCATCTGGGAAGTGGAATTGACGACGGTAAGACTCGGTTTGAATGGGGAGTTGGGAAAAACTATGGAGCAAAGCTCAAAACAATCATGTATCTTGTTTCACGAGTCACGTGACCTCGAATTGTCTCGTAGGCGATCTGATAACTGAAATTAATAACACCTGCAGTTTGGCAACAAAGGCTTGACATTTACAGTGAAACTTAGTCAATTTCGAAATTTGAATTTTTTTTTTCCCAATTCCCAATAATATTTAATTAATCAATAATCGCAACTATTGTTTTCCAATAAAAGATTTTGGAAATCACCTTATTGGGACACAAAAAGAGAATTATACAGTCGTTAGGCGAACGACCACTTCCTCCGAATTCTTACGAAAACATAAGTGATTTAAATACGGAACTTAAACATTTGGTAATTTTGAAGAAAAAAAATGTAATTTAAAAAAAAAATTAATAACTCTGAAACAAATGTAGAAATCGAAAATCAATCAACTCAATATGGTATCTCCTTCCAACTGTGAAACCGGACCCAATGGGACACTTAGAGGAGGAAGTAAAGCGAATACTCGCAAGGGACCTGCTCCACAACCTCCAAATGGACGTATGTCCACTATAGATACCAATGGAAATAAAGTAAAAAAAAAAAAATTAATTTTTAAAAAAAATTTTTGAATAAATTATCAATTTTAAACAGGAAATGGATGGGTGCTTAGAAAACATTACTATCAGAAGCCCTTCGCAACTCTTTACGGGTATTCCATCAGCCGTAACGACGCAATGGCGACACAAACCAGAAGCATTGATCGCTCAGTGTTGTAATTACACAGCGCAAGTATGTGACTTTGTTGATTAATTTGAATTTTTGTTAAAAATTTTGAAAATTTTCATTTTCAGTATTTGGGCACAACTTTAGTACCGGAATTGAGGGGTGTCGAAACGACCCGAAAGGCAATCCAGAAGTTAAAGGTAGGAGAAGATTCGTTGGTGTATTTGTAGTCACGTGATTGTTGATTTTTCTATTTTAATATTCAGAAATCGACCAGTGAGATAGTTAAGGTGCCAAAAGTTATTTTATCCATTTCGTACAAAGGTGTTAAATTTATAGATGCAAAGACTAAGGTGATTGATTTATTCATTCAGTTTAGGCTAAAAATTAATGGTTTTATTTATGAATGTAGAATATTCTTTGCGAGCATGAAATACGCAACATCCATTGCGCATGTCAGGACGCCGATGATTTGAACTACTTTGCATACATTACGAAGGACCTACAGAGCGATAACCATTATTGCCATATATTTAGCGTGGTTACGATGGTAAAGAAAATTTTTATTTAAATTTTTGTGTGTGTAAATTTAATGTGGGTGAAAATGATACGTTCGATGATACATTTAGTTAGAATTGAGGTTGAATCACAATTACTTTACTAAATTAGTAAACTAGATTAATCAGACACACGTTTGTCCAGTTGCATTGCATTCTGGGAAATTGAACATGGTTCAAACAGGTTGAGCTTGTTTTTCAAACATGATAATTAATCCGGTTTAACAAATTTAAACTTTCCTAATTTAGAATAACAGCTTTCGCACCTCATTTTTTCAGCTAGAATAATAAATTAATCTAATTTACTTTCCCGCAAAAAATAGGGACATTACGACTCAATAATAAGTCAATTAAATTTTTGATAATCTTTTTCACTATTTTTTAAATTAAATAATTTCTCGCGTTGATTACAAAATGTTATTTCCAATTAGGATATGGCAACAGAGGTGATACTCACTTTGGGACAGGCATTCGAAGTGGCCTATCAGATGGCGATAAGGGACAAGGGTCGCGACACCACTTCATCCCGCAGTAGGATCGTGGAGAACGGTGTCGAACGTAGCGACAAACGCGGCACTAACAAGGCGTTGCCGAGTCCCGATACCAGGCAGCAAGTAGTCACGTGAAGTGCAAAACAAAACAAAATGATGTTGCAAGAACGACTCATCGGTCGTTTTTATTTTTCAAGCTTTTCCATTCTTGAAACAATAAAAATGGCCGCTGGGTCGTTGAACGTTGATGTGTGTACACAGTTGTAAAAAATTATTTTTGTTTTATATATTTTTTCCATAATTTTTCGTTGTTAGAAAGTAGGACTAACTCTTAAAACTTGTGGTAGCTGAAATTGAAAGAGAAAAAAAAAATTTTCCCGTTAATTTTTGTGGACAAGATGGCGTATCGTAATTTTGACAAAATTTGATTGTATAAATTTGTTATTGTTGATATTTTTTTATTGTCACTGTGATGATTGTTTATATGCTGATGAATTTTAATTAAGGTTTAATTATTTATTTATTTTAATTACTTATTATTATAATATTATTATATTTACGAACAATATGACCTCATAGAACTTGCAACAAAACGATTGGTGTAAAAGGACGCCCTGCTGAAGATATGCAGTACAGTACATTGTTTGTTATACTACCATTTTTAGATCACGAGCCCCAATAATTGATGTAATTTTCAAATATCGCCATTTTTTAATAGTCTTAATAACACACATTTTCGTACTTACAAACATTTATGTAATGCTTACATGTCTTTGAAACAATACTAGACAATAGTGTTTTTAGATGGGAATTTATATTCTTGCAATTTGCAACAACAATAAGAAAAAAATTGATCAAACAGGAAGAAAATCAGTATTATTAAGTCATGGCGTAATAATAATGCTCTAGTTTGATTCCAACAATGCAGTTTTCATATAATAACGCAGTGTGCTTTTGCAACAATTAAGTCTTTTGTAACAAAGTAATATTTATAGTTATACTGGTTAGGCCTTTTCCTTTTTTAAAACAGTTTTATCTGAATAAAACGAAGCCTAGCCCATTGTTTTCTTTTAAAAAATTTATATATTTCTTTTAAAATTTATAGATTTTTTCCAGCTCATGTTTTTAAATATACACAAAACCGCCATTTTTTTTATTTTAAAAAATAGTAATAAATAATTGTTGTCATCGATTACGATCAAAGATTTTTTATTATCTTGAATAAAAATCGATGTTTTATTCGATGTCTCGTTGATTCTAATCATTTCTATACGTTGTTTGTAACGTGGCATTAGTTTGGCTCGTACTTTTGCATATTTAATGCCAGTTCAATATGGCGTCCTGTGATGCATGTACGGGGAGTCTCAACTGTCAACATGAGCTTAATGCAATCGTCTCATGCGGTTCTCCGCAGGTAACAGTCGCCCCCGCATCCATCTGAACTTGCACCCCCAAGAGACCCCCTCGCCACACCGACACCTAGTGGGACGCCGCCGGCGACTTCAAAGAGACGCGCGAATCCGTGTCACTTCTTGTCGAACATCAAAGACCCCCATTTTTGCCCCCCCAAAGGCATTCTGGACCCTCTGAAACGCTAATGAGAAGAGATTCCCCGCTCATCATGCGAGTTTGCGTTTCGATGACGTCACAGGTGCGTGGGGTATTGTGGGAGTTTTATAAAAAGGAGTTTTTTTGGAATTGAAAAATGATATATTGTGACGTTTCAGTCATTCATAATGCAGATTTTTCCGGATTTTTGGAACGGTAGACATTTTGTCTTCTTTTTAAACCGTCGTCTTATGCGATTGGGATTTATTCTGTGTGGATGAGGAATCGTTTCCGTGGCAACACCAACGTTAGCTGAGCGTGAAAATTGGTTGGATGCTGTGTTGTCATGGAAACGGAAAAGTTTGTTCTGTTTTCACGCTAGAGTGAGCTTTCACTGACAGCTGCAGGCGTAGAGATTGTGATAACAAAGATCGACAGGTTTGTTTGCTAAGTTCGATAATTTTACGTCATCTAACGCGCCAGCAAGCGTTGAACTTGTATGCGATATGACGTCATCATAGAGATCGCTCACTGCGATAATGTAATCGGTTGTAACGAATAATTGTAAATAACCACATACCATCGCTTTAATTAATTACAACAACTTTTTCGACTCATTCACAGCTTTAAATTCGTTTTCACTCACAAATATTCAAATTAACGAGCGGGGGATGACGTCAAGTGCATTATGGGTATTATGGCGGTCTTTTAAAACGAAATGAGCAACTCGTGTGAGAAATCGACGAGTTTCTTTAATTTCTCATGCATTTCGTCACTTAATACACTTTTCCCATTAATTTAACTCAAAGTTAGAAGGTAAGTTGCTATTTAATTAAGCAACAAACAGAAAATTGATAAATTCCTTTCTCGTTTAATAATTTAGGCCTAAAGCACCGGTTGCAGCCATTTTGAGCCCTTTCCAAATGACCGTTAATTGGAGAATGGGCAAGTTAATTAACAATGGACTGACCAAAATGAACCACAGCTGTCGATGTAATTAATCCACCGCTTTAACCCTTTGACGCCTCTCGACGCCATTTTAAAAATGGTAAGAACAAAAAACCAAAAAAAAAATCAACTTTTTAATTCATCCTTTTCACTTATAAACAAAATCCCATATAATTTCCAGAACAAATTATTAAACTTTTAGTTTCGAATTCTCCCACCCCACGACAGCACCGTCCAATTGCCTTATCGCGGGCAATTATTAAGTGACGTAAAAGATGGGATTTTTTGATTGTCAGTTTCATTTTATTGGACTTGTTTTTTTACAAGTGAAGTGAAAAGGGTGGAGGGAAGTGGTTTGTTGATGCGTGGGAGAGAAGAGGAAAATCCCTAGTGACAAGGGCGCCGTTTTGGCAGACAGGAAGTAGACAAAAACAATGAAGGGAATGTGTTGTTTGGTTGTTTTTTCAGCCCCATGCAATATAGTGAGGGCTGGCATCAAGTGTTTGTTTGATGCTTTTGTTTGCTGCTCTGATTGTACTTTGGTGAATCTTTTAGCTGGGAAAAGTGAGGATCTCTGTTGCATTCTGGGATTTTTGCATTAAAAATTTATCGTGTATTTTTGTGCGTTTTTATGTGCTTTATTTATTCATTTATTCTTATTTCTTATGTATAGGTTTTGTATGGAGTTGTGCAGGGAATTTATGGACGCTTGGAACTGTGAATTATGGGATAAAGTAAGTTTTGATGTTGGAATTGATTGTTTTTGAGGGTTGTGGGTGATTTGGTTGATTTTTGGGAATGGTGTTTGAGGTAGTGATGTGGGGTTTTTGAGTTTGTTTCGCTTATGGGTGCCATCTGGTGAATGATTTTCTAAATAAAATTTAATATGGAGAGTTGCCAATGTTCTTGGTATTGGTTTATTAATTGTTGGTTTAGTGTTGCAGGTTAAGTGCTGTGAAGAATAATGGCAAGTTAGGCGCTTGGTATTTGTCTTCGCAAAATCCCTCGATTTGGGAATCAATTTTGAGCTGATAAATCCTTTCCAGGGTCAGATCCGGTTTATATCTTAATGGACTCTGGAACCAAGTGGAATCTTTAATTTATTACTGCAAGAAAAATCAAATTTACAAAAATTTACAATAATTAAATTTGTTACATTTACCGTTTTAAATGAACGCTTTCCGCTAAATTTTGTAAAAAAAAAATTTTATGTTGATAAATTTGTAAATCAGTTTTTTTTGCAATAAAATAAACAAAAATACCCAAAATTAATCCTTTTCCTCTATTTTCTTGTTTCAAATTTTAAAAAAAACAAAAAACCAACAAAACTTGATAACAAACAGTCCAACTCCTCCGACTCAACACGAAAACCACAATCTAGACACACGACGCCATTGTTTGCCAGATGCACGAAAACCCATGCCATTTATAAACGGGGCAAACAGAAAAAAAAGATAAAAATAAAATAGGGGGATGGGGCAAGTGGGAACCGAGTGAAAATCAAATTCCATTCGGTTTCAACAGACGTCAGGTGGTGTTGGTCGTTCGTCATGCGGCGAATGGCGGGTGCGTGGGTGTGGGGGGATCCGGAGAAGGAGCAGGGGGTGTGGGATGGATAGAAGGAGGGGGAGTGCGTCGGCTTTTCATTCGTCGCTCGACTGGTTCCGTGTAAGGGAAGGGAATATAACTGATGACGGGGGTCTGAACCGTTCTTCGCGGGTTCAGTTTACTGGAATAATCTGGAATTGTGACTCACTGAAATGGGAGGGGGGATCTGCATTTCGATTAAATGCCCCACCCGACCCTCCCTCCTCCTAATTTTCAATAAGCCCCTCCCCGCCCTTCGCTTAACTCCCCTTCATCTCTTTCTTTTCCCGGACTTGTTAGTTTTTCCCGGACGCGACCCTTTGGTTTGCTTCCGTTTTTCGACTTATTTTTACCTGATTTCGACCCCGGGTTCGCCCTTGGGGTCTTGGAACCCAGGGGGTATGTAATGTGCTTAATAAATTTGCCTCTGGGGGCTGTGAGGTGGAAGGGGACTTGATTTCTTGTGTTATTAGTAATTTCCAAATCCAATCACTGCTCCCTTAGGGTACAAATCAGCCAATCAGATTAGCCCCAGGGGGGCGACGAAGTTGGGGTTAATAATCGCATTGTTGCATTTGTTGTTGTAATGTAATAAAGGCTATGTGTTTTGCTGGGAATGTAAAAATTGTTTTATGTATGTTTTTAAATATTTTTTTTATTTTTTTTTAGAAATGTTTTGGAATTTCAATTTGGTTTCTCCTAAGTAATCATGAAAGAGACTTAAAGGTAAGCTGTGGGTATAAATTTTCTTATACGGTACGTCAATTAAATGTTGCAGTGTTTGTTTAAAATATAATATTTAGGTAAATCTATGTTTATCGTAACTAAAGATTAATTAAACCTGAATTTAACTGACTTTGGTGCAACCGGCGTTTAATTGAGGATAGCATTTAATAGAATTACTGTATTTACTCGAGTATAAAATGCACTTTTTACAAAATTTCTTACATTCGAGTTAATATAAGTAAAAATAGAATTTTTATTTTCTTAATTTATTTTTTCAATTTCATAGAAAAACACGCAGAATTTCAATACGGTTCCTCCAATGCACACAAGTCTTACTCGCAGAAATTAAATCAACGTTATATAACCCTAAAAGACAGGAAAACCAACCAACACACCCATAATCGAAAAAGATTTAACGGTAGGCTACGAAATTCCACATTTTCGTATTCATCGATTAAACGAAATTCCCAAGATGCAAAAAAGTCTTTGAAATCGAGGTCGGCGTTTAATCGATGAAATACGACGAGTTGCTCGTTTAAAGTGTAAAACCCGAGCCTTTGACAGGCCTTTTGCATACCTAACACAAACTCGAAGGTATAATTCCATTCATAACGAGTGATAAGCCGCAGTATACTCGTGTAGTGTGCTTGAGAGTTATTGCTTTCCGTGTGGCTCTTTATATTTCACGGGCTGTCAGTCGTTGCTATCTGATTTTGACTATGCACGCGAACGGTGACAGACTTCACAACTGTATTAGACTTTAGTGTTTACATAACATTTCTGCACGCTGCGCTTACACAACCCAACCTTAACACAATCAACCAATGAGGTCGAAAATTGGAGAAAGAATATTGCAATCCTCGGCAAATTTTAAAAATGGCGCCCATCTGGTGTGAATTTTTATTTATTCAAGTCTGTATACGTTAGGAATTAAAATAACGTTGCTGATTGAAGCGAGTTAATGAGTCAACAGCGAGGACAAACGTAGGTAACGTTTGGTAATTGGATTAAATTGAAAATGGCCCCTTGGTATGTGCGAGCGGGCTGCAAAGGGGTTTAGCCTCGTTTCTCTATTGAGAATCGATCAAGTTGTCTATTAGTCGGTGGTTGGAGTGGGAGCTGCATGTCATGCTGGCCTCTCGAGCCGCCCCCGCTTCTGGGTTCGAGTGGCGCCTGGGGGCGACTTTTTTGATAATTCACTCGGTGTGTGTCTATTGACTAAACAGTCGAAAGGTCACGAGTGGGGCAGGCAATAGACGCGCGTTTCTTGTCTTGTTTGACAAAGGGGAGAAGCACTTTTTTATATATATTTTCCAAAAATCGATTTCTAACTTTTAAATAAATTTATAAAATATTTTATTTTATAAAAAAAAAATTAAAAATTTTATTATAATTTTCCAGTAAACTGTTGACATAAATCGGGCGCATCTTTTTGGCACTCGCATCCGTTCCCATGAGTCTCTCTTGTTTTGAACCTGAAATAGGGGAAATGGAGAGGTACACGACGAAGGAGGGGGTAGGGTCAGCGATTCCTTTGGGTGGCAGATGGGGCTAGCAGCTGGTTGCACAGGTGAGCTGATTTCAAGCTTGACTGCAACGCCTCCACGTTGACAGCAGGGGAAGCCGGTAAAAAGGGTGGGGTGCTACGAGTGAAGTTGTCTTTAAGATGTCTGACACTCCCAATCTCCAACCATTTTGGATTTTTCCCCATTTCCCCACCCCCATCCACCCACAATGCAAATGAGAACGGCGGACAAGATGGATGCAGTTGTCATGGCATCGATTGGCACGAGATGTTTTGGAGGGAAAAATATATTTTTTTTGCACCTGGCAGAGGAGAAATTGGCGGTGGGATTGGTGGATCTTCTGGGTCAGCGAGTTCGCTGGAGAAAAGGAAAAGACGACGGGGGGATGACGGGGAGGGGGGGTTGTTTGTTATCTGGCGTTGCGCGTTCGTCTCACGCATTAATGCTTCATGTACCTTGTTTCTAATTAGATTGCTTGAGAGACGCTGGGTTGTGCCTCGAAGGGGGAGGGGGAAGGGGTGGTTTGCGTTAATTTCGCTTGGAGGAACCCCACCCTGTTTGGTGGACACGGGGACGCGTGGGGGTGGAAAATTTTAAGAAGGTATCGAATTGAGATTAGGAGTAAGGAACGCGCACAATAGCATGACATTAACGCCTCATATATTTTTGATCGCAAGCCGATAGCTTTGCCCCGAGGCGTCAACTTGTACACGGGCCTCGAGGCGTTTTGTTGGACTTACTCCTTCAAGAGAGACGCACGCGTCTCGGGATGAGCAGAGAAGATGATGATTGAAGGAGGATGCGTTCCTTCGTCGTTCGAGGTGGGTTTTTCTAATAACGAATTGATCCGATCGTTTTTTTTCTCTCCCGTTTCGAATTTCGAATTTCTTCGAACGACAAATTTTTTTTTTTTTTTTTTTTTTTTTTTTTTAAATGTTGAAATTGTGAGGGAAAAGCGTGAAAAAGTGTGAAAAAAGTGACGGATCCTGTTTAACCCCATCCCGTATAAATTTGCAGGAGCGATCGGATGGACTCGAACGACACGGGGCCGATTTCGGGCCTTTTTTAGACGGTGGGGCGGGGCATCGTGGCCGGCCAAGGAGGAGAAATTGGCGTTTCATGGTCGGTGTGCGGTGCTCTGTCAGCCGCCGTGCGTTTTCTGTTTGATTAAGCAGCAAAATTTACTCTGCTCAGTGCACTGTGGCTGATGGCGGCCGTCCTATAAGATGGCTGAGCGAACCGCCTGATCCTGTCATAAGCCTAGCAATAGAGCGGCGCCCACGCAAAACTTGCCCGTCTCCTTTGCTTAGTCGTTCCGCCTCGAGTGCAGTTTTCCGCCGTACACGCCTCGCTCCGTCCGTCGCGGTTTTCCGCCGTGGTTTGATTATTTTTCTCAATCATAAGTTCGATTTTGTTTTTTAGAAAATTTTTTTTTAATGTAAGGGGTTGTGGATCAGGTAAGTGGATTTAATCTAGGGTTAACGTGAGGGTTTTGTTGCATGTTTGGTGTTAATTTGAGTTTTATCTCGTTTGAAATTTGAAAAAAAAGTTGTCAACAGTTTGTAGTTTTCGTGATTGATGTCAATTGCTATCTGTGCGCTATTGTTGATGCAGTGTGGTCATTCGACTTCCCCCCCAGTGTGTGATAACCCCGCGTTTATGCCGAGATTTATATGCAATAATAGAAGAGCGCGTTCCTTCGCATATGCACGTGATGCGCGTTGGTGCGTCCACGATAAGCACAGACGTAGTTTGGAACGCGATCTTTTGCCCTTGCTCGTACGTCATGCCGGGGAAGTGGACATTAACCCTCGTTACAAATAATATAGTGATGGTGTCGGGGGAATTTTAGGAGGAAATTATTTTTGGTTTTTTATTTTTTTTATGTTTTTTATATTTTTTATATTTTTATCGGTTTGTGTTTGTTGTTTACGACACAGGTGCGTTTAATGATTACACGAGAAATTTTCGCACCCCCGTCCGTTGGGATTGTGAGGGGGAAAAGCAATAAGTGTCGGGTTAACCTGGGGTTGGTGTGGTTAACCCCAGGTAAAATGAGACTTTGTAATAATATGTGTGATTAAGGATTGAAGTGTATTGATCTATGGGAAAATTGGTTTAATTATATTTGTATTATAAATTTTAATGTTTTTTAATTATTTAGGATTAAATTAGTATTTTTTTAAATTGTTTAATGTGAAATTAGGTTACTGAATTTTGGGTTTGGTGATTTTTATTTTTTGGGGGTTTTGAAATGTCAAATGTGAAATTTAATCACGTGATGCAAAATTTTGTACCCAAATACAGAATTTGGTTGTAAGTTTTAATAGATCGACATTGTTGATGACCTATTATTGATTCTTTGATCGTAATGCGTTTGATTTTGCATTTTTTTAAAAATGAATTGAAATTTTGCATTTAAAATTTAGAAAAAAATTTAATAAATTTCTCAAATCATTCGCAATACATTCAATTTCTCAAATTTTACATAGAAAACCCCAAACCAAAAAATCGCAAAACACCTATTTATCTCTTATTTACCCACAATTCCTTTATTTCCCCCCAAACACTACATTTTAAATCGTTTAAACCCACTTTGATTTCGTCCAAATTAAATTTTTTCCTTTATTTTAATTCGCCAACAAAGAAAAGAGAGAAAAAAGGGAAAGTAAAAGTGCATTTCTACACGCCCCACCGTATAATTGACTGTGGTAATAAGCCAAAATATATTGCCAATTAAGTCTTGTAGCCTACAGCTGCCACTGCACACGGCGCTCCCTTTTCCCGTTGCAACCCACACCCACGCGTGTTCACCCTTATTGTTAATAAAGACGTGATGGTGTCGGACAAATGCCACGTGAGACCCCACCCTCTATTAGCAAGTGAAATAGACGGTCTCGATTAGGGACTGTGAACGTATTACCACCATTTGTGGGCCCGCGATTGGTTGCCACGGCGACAGCAGGACGCCATTTATCAGGTGGCGAAACTAAAGTGATCAATTGTTGATTGATGTAAATCGCGTTTCGCATTGTTTTTTCGCGTCGAGGGGGCGACGTGAGGTTTTGAGCGGTGATGGAATATATGGGTTTCCATGGCAACGCGAATCGGTTGCTATTAGCAACCAGTTTTACATTTCATCTGACATTTTTTCTCTATCGCGCTTTTCCGTCGTCCATGTTGGCTCGTATTTGTAATTTATAGTTTAATATTTCATTCGCATTCGCTCGTACCCTCTCCCCCGCGTCTTGGGGGTGGAGGAACGTTCGCGTTCCAAATGGCCATCCTTTTCCAACTTGTACTTAGCTTAATGTTGTGGAAGAGCGTTCTGGGCGCGCGCGATAGCAAATACAGCAATAACGGGACCAAATTGCCCGCCTCGTGCTGCAGCAAACTCGAGGACTCGGTAAGAGAAAGGAACGAACGCGGGGTTGCAGTGCGCACGAGACGCCCGTGTTTGTGCTGCGTTGTGCGGTGCAGCTTGGCGAGGGGGTAATGAGGGAAGGAGTTGGGAATTTGGTCAGGGCATGAATGGAATGTGGACGATAATGCGAGGATTTTTCAGTGTCGCTGATAAGAAGTGAAAATTCGAGGAAATTATTTTCAGTTTTTTTTTTGTTTGGAAAATGGAAATTGTCAAGTTGTTGTGTTTGGGGGTTGTGAAATGACACTTCCGGTTACGTTGTAGGTTTTAAATTTTGAGGGCACTAAGTAGGCGTGTTGAAGTGTGTTTCTTTTAAATTTTTGTGTTCTAATCAAACAGGAAGTGCCGTTTCAGCGCGCTCGAAATTGCACGATTTCGTGAAAACTCGTGTTGCAGTGAAGTTGTTTGCTACCCCATAAAATATAATCAAATTTATGCGTTTGGAGCAGCTTAAATTCGTATTTCGGATTCGTTTAGCAGCTTGAAATTTTCTGGACTACAACTACACCCCCATAGCTCTGAACCCTCAAAATTTCAAGTTCCTAACCCAACCGGAAGTCCTATTTTATTGCCCTCGAAATTACAACATCGTCCAAAAAAATGAGTATTGCAGTGAAGTTTAAGCTGCTCGGTAAATATCATTCAATCTGACCTTTCCTCGCTGGGCAAAATAATACTTCCGGTTTAATTTCAACCTCAAAACCCCTCAAAACCTCACATTGCGCAATATGCTAAACCCCTAAAGGTCCTTTGAATCTCAACAAACCTCAATTCCAGTTTTATTAAATGAAAAATCGATCGATATCGACACGACTCGAAATGATTTGTGAGTTTTAATATTTTTCGAAACAAATAAACCCCCAAAATTGCATTTAACCCCATGTGCACCAGTGCAACCACCCCAGATGCCATGTCAATTTGCATCAATTGATTTTAAGCAAAGGGGGAGAAAAGAGAGATCTAGAGGAGGAGAATAAATGATGATATCAGTGACACCTCCCCTTTTCCCTCTCACACTTCCCCCCACCACTCACCCACATGCAAATTAGCCAAGGGCGGGACCCCATAATCCTCTCTGGCGTTTGGTGTATCGTGAACTACAGCTGGGCTACGGATTAGTCTCAACCCCCATTTTCTCTTTACACTCCCACACTACCCCTCGCGCGAAACCAAGGCAACGCGATACCGATCTATAAGAAGGCATCAAAGGTTGACAGGATTACACCTCGATCGCTTAAAATATCGACACATTCGACGTTAAAAACAAAAGAAGAAGAAAAAATATCAAAAATAAACCTAAAATGCGTCTAGACCGCTTTTTTAGGCTTTCAAGGCGGGGTTTGTGGATTGGGGGGCGGGGTTTTGGAGTGTAGGGGTTCCCCCGGGGGGATGTAGGGGGTATTGTAGGAGAAACTCGGAGAAATGTGTCGGAGAGGAGGGAGAAAGAATTTTTTTTTTTTTTACTTGCACCTTGAGACGCAGTTCCCGCCACACCCACAAAGTGTGCCCCGTAGCGTGAAATGCGTACGCCCGTTGCACCCCCGACCACGCCCCTTTCGCCGAAACGCAGCGTCTCTCTCTCCATTGGCGTGGAAAGCGGACTCGACAATGCTCGACAATGGGTGGAGCAGCTGCAAGAAGGGTGGGTAAAAGGGGGGTATTGTTAACAAACCGAGATGGCGACGGCCGAGATGCTCTCCGTTGCCATGACGACGGACGCGGCTCGCGCCCGGGTGTCACCTTTGTTGGAGCGCCGTGGGGGTCTCCGGCTACCGTTCCCCCACCCCCCCGGGGCCTTACAAACGATCCCCTTCTCTCTTTCTCTGTCGGCGTCTTAGACACGATGACCAACGACGCGGTGGTTATAAGACGGAACGCAGGTCAAGCGTTTCCCGACATTTTAAGACCCAGAATCCACTTGGGGGTAAAGGGGAGAGAAAAGGAGGGACGCGCAGTTCGTATTTGTAAACCCGCCCGTCCTTGCTCGGTCGTGTTACCCTCTTGAGTGAAGTGGCCGCCAATAGTGGCGTTTTTGAATGGTTCTTGTTGGTACATCTCCCCCCGCCATCTTTTTTGAGAGACGCTGGCTTTGATCTGCGTCAACCTGTTCACCAGCGGACAGGTGGTGGAGTGCGTTGTTTGGGGATTGTTGTTCGAGTTGTATTGTCGCAGGTAGGGTGCTGGGTTAATGAAGAAAGTGAGTGGAGTTGGGAAATTTGAGTTCGAAGGGGTATTGGGTGCGAAGTGAGGTTTGTTGGTTAGTTTGGTTTGTATGATCGAAGATATTGTTTGTTTTTGGTTCGAAAATGCTGGAAATGGCTGGAAATGTATTGTTTTTTTTATTCAAACAATGTAAGTTGTTGATTATTGATGTTTTTTAAAGTCGATAATGTCAGAAAATGGCTGAAAACGCATTGTTTTCTTTGAGTTTGATGTTTTTTAAGTCAATAATGTTGGAAAATGATTGAAAACGCATTCATTTTTTATTTAAACAATGTAAACAATTGATTTTTTTTATATATAATAATGATAGAAAATGACTGAAAATGCATTATTTTTTATTTAAACAGTGTAAACATTTTTTTTTATATCAACAATGATTGAAAATAGTTGAAAATTCATTCTTTTCGCATTATACAATGTTTTGGATTTCAAGAATGATGCAAAATAGGAAAAAATATTTTAATATCATTTCACTAATTCTTAACAAAAAAAAAAGTGAAAAAATTGAACATCCATAGAAATTAGCATATTTAATTTTTTCTATGCTAAAATAAATATTTTGATTCCATTACCAAAAATTAATGAGCGGAATCATTTTTCCAAATATTTCTTCAGTAAACATTTTTTCACCTCCACCAACCTTTTTGTTGTGGCCATCATATTTTTCGTGTCTAAGCTGAGAGGCCATCTTACATATTCCTATTTTTCCATGTTAGACCCTCATGTTAGTCCTATAGTAAGTCAGTGGAGCGATGTGATGTGTGTGGGAAAAGCCACCTGTTTTCCTAGTTTATTAATATGAGAGGGAGAGAGAGGCAGGGAAACGCACCAGGGATGCGCGTGTACCGTTAAAAACAAACAAAACTGCGCACAAAATACAAAAACATAAAAATTTTTTTTTTAAATATAAAAATCACAAAATTTAAAAAAAAAAAAATTTTTTTTCTTAGAAATTTTATTATAAATATATTTTAAAAAACATCCACAAACGTGCAAAACAGATATTTGACAACAATGCGAAAATATTTGCGAAAATGTGCTTTTGTTGCGTCGACTTGACTCTCGTTGACCCGCGCGTCATCCATCTTTCGTCCCGTTGTAGCAACAATTTTTTTTCTTTCTTTGTGCAACTCGTGCAACAATCAACCTTAAGGTAATAAGTGTTTGATTAATGCGCATGCTCACTTAGCGTTTCTCTTTGACCACCCCGCGTTCCATATGTTCCCGCCAGAACCACGCCCACCTCTCACGAGCTCCGGCCAGCGATTGTTGCAGATTAAAAGACCGCGTCCCTCTCACGTGATGAATGACGTAATGACACGCCCACCTTGGCGTTTTCTGGTTCTGGTTTCTGGACTGAATGCCTCGAGGGTTATAAATCTGCCCGTCGTCTCAATTCAACTCTTGTTTGGCCCTTTTCAGACAAAATGGCGAACTCCCTCACCCCCTACTTCACGACCCACTCGACGTAACAATGAGCAGTTTGTAAATTGATTGTCGACATTGGAATGGAGGCTAAATAAGAGTTTTAAAATGGAGGAAAGGGGTTAACGTGTCTGGAATGTGGGACGTTGTTAGTGAAGTGTGGAAAAATTATTTTGGATTTAACAATGAGTTGTTGAATGAAGTATTTCATTTTTTTAATGAAAATATCATTTAACAATGATCAAAGTGGGGAAAAATCAGTTATTGTTGACTATTTCAATATTATATGAATTTTTGCGCATTGTTGAATTGATATAAATATCAAATTTAACAAATGAAAAAAAATGAATTTTTGTGCATTGTTGAATGTGATATTTCATTTTCGATGTAAATATCAAGTTTAACAATAACCAGAATGAAAAAATATGAAAAAAATGAATTTTTGCGCATTGTTGAATGTGATATTTTATTTTTTTTTATGTAAATATCAAATTTAACAAATGAAAAAATTAAATTTCAGTGTATTGTTGAATGAAATATTTCATTTTTAAAATTTTAATACCAAATTCAACAATAATCAAAATGAATTATTACTTAATATTTTAAGTCAAACACATTCAAATGCATTGTTGAATACAATAATTCATTTTCTGATATAAAAAAATGAAATTTACCAAAACAGATTTAAAAGTGCGTGCGTTACTGCGTTCCATTCCACTTTTTATTTATTTCTAGAGAGGAAAGGGGCATCGACTGCAAGGATTCCACTAAACAATACCAACTATTGTTACAGCAGCGCGCTTCACCTCAAGTTCATTACCGCTGCTTCATTGAGAGACGATTTCATGGCCCCGTGCGCGCATTATTGTGCACGTTCTTCAATTAAAGACGAACGCGTTCCCTCGAGCCGATCAATTACCCGTTGAAAAAAATATTGTGGAAATCTTTGGAGAGAACGCTGCACTGACCATTGGTCAACGAGCCCATCACTGGGCGATCAAATTTATTGCTCGGGGAGGGAGTCCCGCACTTAGAGCGTCCTAATGTAGGTAAATGGACTTATTTCCGGACGCTATTTGGGTCTAAAAGTGGACGCAAACAATGGACAAAGTGGGGTATAAAAGAAATACGGAAAAAGGGGTCATTGTTGCCAAGTGGAAAGTGTTAATTCGATTGTTGCGAAGTTTTTGGTACAATAGTTACAAGTGTGAATTGTATTTCCGGTAAAAAGGTTTTTTTTGCGCTATTTTTGTAGCGCTGGGGATAGGATTTAATTTTAAAAATTGATTTTTGGATTTTATAGGTATTGTTAGAATATTGTCGAACCTCACTATAACGAAATATCTGAAATCCTGATTTTTTTCAACATATATAGACGTCCACGTTAAAAAATTTCGTTATAATGAAACTCGCTATATCAGCCTATTATTTAATTGTTTATTTGAATTTTTTTCGTTATAACGAGGTTTTTATATCCCGAGTTCACTTTTTTACCGTTAAATACAATAAATGTTAGTTTTAATAATTTCATTAAATAACATTTCATACCATAAAGCACAAAAAACCCAATATAATGAAATTATTTTGCAAATTCATTATAACGAAAACTCGTTATAACAAAATTTTTTTCCCATCACTATAGCATTTCCTTATAACGAGGTTCGACTATACTTTTTCTCGACCCACTGATACTTTTTAACCATCTACATCAATATTTTAACTATCGCACACAACTGCGAATCATCCGCATTGTTTTTATAGCTCGCAACTCGAATTAAAATCTCCATGGTGACGATGAAATTGAGGCGCAAGCGCCTTACACCACCACGCCTTTAAGTCAATCCGCAAAAGCAATCATTTTTCTTTGCGCCACGCTCCAATGACCATGCACGCATGAAGATGCCCGTTGGCATCCCTTTTTTTCTCTTTTCTTTTTTCTTTTCCTCGCTTTGTGATTGGTTGTTTTTTGGCGCCCTTTTGTCTGTTGTTGCTTCGACTTCATACCCCGAGGCGTTGCTGTAGACTCGTTATCGCAGCACGAGTGCTTCGTTTAATGGAATCCTCCAAATTATGATGTGTGTTTTGAATTTCAAATTCGGACGCCCATTCCCCTGGAAACAATGAGCGGAAATGAAAAAGTTCAAAAGATGGCCGACTTATAGTCATCACCCAATAGAAGTGATGTAATGGGTGTGCGAATGGAGGAATGATGTGCGACGGAATTAGCTTTTTTTTTTTTTTTTGCTAAATAAACGAGGAATTTGTAATTTGTAAAGGATTTAATGAAGTTGGGTGTTTGGATTTTTGACACTTGTGGATTGAAAGGGTGGGATTGTTTTGGGGTCGGTTGGTTGATGGGTTTGGATGTGAGAAGATCAAAATTTGATTCTGTTTGCAGAGTCTTGAAAGTTGAGGTGGATTATGCTGGATCTCTATCAAAGTGATTAGGAGTTTGAAACATAAAATATTTCCAGCTTTTTCTGAGTTCAAGTGAATTATTTTGCAATTTTTGGCATTTTCTATGTTAATTTGTGTTGGGGAACTGCAGATTACTGTTATAACTGCAAATGATTTGCAAATGATTTGCGGTATTAGATTAAAAAACTAAATTAAATTTACAACTGCAGTGTACCAAAATAACCGCAAATAAACATCACATTTTGGCAGGGATAGCAAAAACGTTGATTTTGCAATATTGAACTTCTGTAATGCGCTTCGATGCAAATTATTCAGTCTGGCAAGCCATTTTTGGAATATTTTTCAATAATTTTCAAAGTTTGCGCTTACTCTAATTATTATGTGTAAATTTTAAAAATTAAAAATATGCAAAAATGGCTTGCCAGATTAAATAATTAGCATTTGAAGCATGTTTCATTAATTTAAAACAAAAATGTGGACTTTTTACTATGATTTTAATCACATCACCTAATGTTACATCAATATCCTTGTAGTTTTCTATTTTGTTAAATATCAACGGTTTTGAGAATTTGAATTGAACTGCAACAGCATAGGGGGTATTCCGAGCGGCCTGAAATGGTACTTCCGGTTTGGTTAGGAACTTAAAATTTTACAGACACCAACTACATAGTACGATTTTCGTGCCTTTAAAAGTTGAGTCTCTAAATCCAACTGTAAGTGCCATTTTAGACCGCTCTGAATTGCAGTAAAACATGAAAAATGTTGAAGTAAAAAATTCACATTTTCAAACTCAATTCCTTCATTAAAGGCTCCCTTTAAACCGTACAGCCGATAAAATAAGAATTCTGGGAAATCAAACAGTGAATAACCAAAGGGTGTTCTGCAGCTCTTCCCACTGTCCTTTGCGTGCGCCATGAAAATTCATCACGTGCCTAATTCAGGCCTATTACTCTCGGTCGGGCGGATGCTGAGCTCGAAAGGGGGTCTTAGTCTCGACCCTGGGCGATCGTAATGAGTCCATCCCCATGCGGCTGATAATATATCAATAGCTCGCAGGCACAACACTGTCGAGTGTCATTAAAGCCTTGTTGCACATGCGTCGTGGCCATTGTAGCCTCGTTTTATGATCTCCATGTTGGCGTTATATGATTTTTCTGCTCTGCTAAGGTCGTGTGCGTTTGTGTGCGTATTAAAAAGGGGTTTAGGTTTAGCGCACATTTGTTTGTCGAGTGTATTAGTGATCGGTTGAAGGTTGAGATTAGGCCACGTCGAGTGTGTCCCTTCTTTTTATTCGAAAAGGCGAGTGAAAAGTCATGTCGCTTTAACCACTCCACTTGTTTTTGGTCAACACAAGTCGCGCGACGCTGTAATGAACTCGGCTTTGGTCGAGTGCAGTGACAATAGTGAACATGGATACTTTTTTGGGGTTTTGTATTTTAGGGAAGGAGATTGGAATTTGATTCAAATATAGTTCAACCCCGATGTAACGAAGGGATTCGAAATTCCCGATTAATATGATTCTCGTGTGAGATATTAAAATTTCGTTATAACGGGGTTCGACTGTATGTTGCATTAAAAAAAAAAATTTTAGATTTTCTATGCATTTATATTATACTTTTGTAGATAATTTAAAGCGAATAATGAATTTTTGGTGCATATTTTCATGAATTTAATGCAAAATTTGTTTTTTGATGCGAGATATTATATTTTAAATGAAAATTTAGCATTTTTTGCATAATTTTATAAATTTAATACAAATATCGCATATTGAACACCATAAACACACTTCTGCGCACGATTTAATACTTACAATCTACAATTGTAATTAATTTTTTTCCTCTACATTCAAACAAAAGCGTTTTTATCTCTCCACTCTTTCCTAATCCCATTGTTAGTGGTGGTAACACATTTCAAGTGATGGTGGCAAGGGTCATCCAACTGCCAAGAAGATTTGAGCGCGTTGGCAACACGCAGCCCTGAGGTCTTGTTATCAGTGGACGCTGACTTGAGGAGCCCATGGGATAAGCGTGGGGAGACACGGGGATGGGAGTATGGCGGGGTGGCTCTCCTATCTGGACTTCACACTCGGCCACGCGTCCATAAGTCACCCCCTTTTCCCATCCCATTTTTTCCAATAAGAGATAGCAGAACTTCGTGTCGAAATTTGCAAATTTTTTACGTTGATAATTTTTTTTCTTTTATAGCAGCGTTTTATGCAAAATGGAATTTCAAGGTGGAATGGAATGGGGTTTATGGCAGTCGATGATGAGTCGAGGGGATATTAAGAGATTGTGGGGGTAAAGAAGAGTGGGTGAGGGTATATCTCATCATTTTCCACTAAATCTGTCTAATACCTTTGTAATTGCACTTGGATGAGAAGTGGGTGGGGTGGAGGATGGAATGATGTGTAATGTGGGGGTGCGGGATGAGGGTGTGGGCAAGAAATGGGAGAGTCCTTCCACGTGGCTGATTTGGTTCGTTTACCGATAAGTAGATGTTTGGCCAGATTGTCTTTGTGTAGTTGATGGATTGCAAAGTGGACACTATTGGATTCGACATTGGCAATTGAGCAAATCATAGAAAAGTAGAAAGAAAGAGGTTGGTCGAGTGAGGGTGGTGGGAAAATGGGGAATGATGAAAGATGGGAGTAGGGAAAAATTAAATTTAAATTCTATTTAAGGTAGAGAATTCTTGATAGAATTTGGGGAGAGCAAAACTTATGTCTTATAACTTATAAATTCCATGTTAAATGTAAGTTAGATTTATAATTAACGTGGAATTTATAAGATGTAAGACATGAGTTTTGTTCTCCGCAAACTCTCTAATAGAATTTACGGAGAACAAAATTTATGTCTTATAACTTATAAATTTCATATCGGAGTTTGCGGAGAACAAAATTATGTTTTGTAGTTTGTAGTGGGAGTAAAATTACAAGTAAAATTACAAATATTAAACCAAAAATATTGTTTTTCAAGAAATTTGACTGGATTATAATTCAGTTGTATAATTAAGATAGAATTTGTAATTTTATGAGATGTAAGTTTTGTTTTCTGCAAACTTTCTATTATTTATGTTTGATGCTTACTAATGCAAAATCATTCTGCTGACGATGCACTTTTAAGTGTAAAAATGAGATTCGTTAGGATATTTCCTCTTTTTAGTTTTGTTTTATTAATTCAGTTTAATTGGGTTAATTTAGTTTATTTATTCTATGTAAAATTCTATGTTCTATGTTAAATTCTATGAAATTTTATAAGTTACAAGTTTTGTTTCGCTAGATATATCTTATGATTAATTGAAATGTGTAACTTCCAACTGTTGATGATCGAGATGGATGTTTACCGAGGTAAAGGTGAGAAAACGAGATTTAGTGCGTTTAAAAATGAAAATGAAAAGTGATTGCCAGACTGCTCCTAATGTGTTTGTGTGCAAAGTGAAGTGACGGGCACGTGACTCGCTAATTAATTTATTCATCTCACCATCAACTAGTTAAATTACAAGTTGCTTTAAATGAGTTTGTGACTTTTTTCCCTTTTCCTTTTCATTTTGTAAATCAGATGTAATCAATTTCGCCACCAGGGGAAATTGGAATGGGGGTTGTGGAGTCGGGTATGGGTAGTAAACGAATTCGAACGCTCGCGTCCATCCGACCGGAAGGAAGCAGACGCGGTATAAGGGAGGGAGATGTCAAAGGATTGTGCCGCGCATGCGTCCTTAATTGTCGCGCTCAGATGTCGCCGCTTGGAATAAGTGCACAAGTATGGAGGTTTTCTCTCTTTTTTTCGCGCGGGGGTGTGTGGGAGGGATATTTCGAATGCCTTTAAGCTCCAAGTCGAATGCGCAACCTGAGAAAAGAGTCGAGAGGGGCCTCGAGACGACGAGTATATAGGGGATAAGGGATAAGGGCAACTTCTCGTCCATCATTTGCACCCCTCTTGTGTCTCAATTAGCTTGACACCTTGTCACACTTGGGGTTCGGGCGATTGTTGTTGTGTTGGGAGTTGTCGAGTTGTTGTCGAAAAGCACTCGAAATGGATTTGTGCAGTTTTCCATATATAGGTGGTTTGTAACGACGTTCAATTCAGTGCAAAACGCACTTTTTAGAAAATGTTTTAAAAAGATTTGTAATTGTTTTTGTTGTTATTTTACAATAATGCATAAAGGAATTAATTTATATGCAAATTTTATAATACTTTGTATAATTTTATTTAAAGTTTGAAATTCCCTTATCTATGAAACAATGTTGCGACTTTGATACCGCGCGTGGATTGTTGATATCCGAAGCTCGCTCGTTTTGGCTTATCTGGTCCCCATTGTTGATTAGTTGGCGCCATAATGAATTGCCACTGCACTTTAATGCGATTATGAAGGACGCTCCAGCGAGCAGATAAGCGAGCAAAATGCGCATTGTTGAATTTGCGTTCTGATTTGAGCGTAACCCAATTATTGTCGCGTTGCCATGGTCACCTCCATTTCTAATTAGGCGGCCCGTTCGTATTTGACGTCATCCCCCGTGTAATTTTCCTTTTGTAATTAATTTGCATATTAATTACATCAAGTCTCGTTTCTCTCGCGCCCGATTCGCTTCCACCTTCCATTCCGAAACCCTCTTTTCTCATCCCCGCGTTTCGCTCGACCCCGCTCATTAGGCTTAATTTGGTGCCTCGGGTGCACTTTGAAACAATGTCATCGTTGCAAATGCAAGTTAATTTAAACCTTAGCTTTTTCATCATTTATTCGAGCGGAAACTTTTCATTGTTATTATTATTATTTTTAATTCTTTTCTTGCGCGCGTGCAATTTAAGCTCCGTTTCAGTACATTATTAAACCTCATAACAATGCGTTTCTGCATAAATGTACTTTAAACACAATAAGAATGGAGGGGGGAAAAAATGTTTTGCGCAGTATCAGCTGAACACTAAATCAACACTGCGTTCTACATTTATCACGAGTGCATTGTTGTCTGTTCGTTCCGGGTGTGGAACCCGGTTCCACTTCCGGTTTCGTTACTACAAAGTTGGCGTTGGCGTTTCTCTGTGGAAACTCGCCAATGGCTGCGTTTCCATCAATAACAGACGAGGGGTGGGATCAACGAATAAAGGGGGCGTGGCACTGATTCACTACCTCCCCTTTAACCTTATTCGACATAAAAAATTTAAACCCTAGAAATAATAAACGATAAAAAGGAAAATTCGATTCGCAATTTAAAACACTCGTTTTTGAGAATAAGAAATCGAATTTCAATTGTTTTCTTAAAGAAAACTCGGATTTACGAAAAACTACGATAATTACATTTTCTGAAGTGTTGTTTTACGATCTTAAACAACTGTTTATATCGTTTAATTCGTTCGAAGGAAGGAAGAAATGCTGTTTAAGGTCACGAGCGGCTACAATATCAGTAATAAGTACAAATCAACAAAATATTAACAATACTAAAAATCTAATCCATTCTAACGATTGGAATTAAGGTAGAAATGAGTGACGCACGAAGGCGTGATGTGGGCCGATCGGTACCGTCGCAAACTCGACCCGAAGCATTCTAATCCGTTGACGAACGCCACGATTAGACACGGCATAGTTTGGGAAAATCACTGTTTCGATTCGCGTTTGTTTTAAGGGTTTTTGGTTTTATTTCTACAAAATGACGCATTGTTGTGTGTTTCGAACGTTTTTATCCCTTTCAAACTGCTTTGTGATGTCAGACGCACTCCCCTCGCTCGATATACGATTGTTGAACACACCCCATTGTTGTACGTGGGCGATCAGTAACACGTGTTGTCGACGCATTTATTCTCACCACTCAATTAATAACCCTCCCTTCCCCCGAGCTTTTCCGGGGCCCCAACGCCATTTTCTCGCTCGACATTTGACCTCGAATATTGTTACAAAGCGCAACGATGACGTTAGCAAATGTCTGGCACGCACGCGCACTAATCAAGCGAGGAAATGGGAGAAAAGAAGAAAAAGGGTATTAAAAAAACGCTGAGTGTGTAAAAGTTGTCGTTTGTTTACAAATGATCAAAATTTTATTCACTTTTCTTCGTCGGTGGAAAAGTTTTTATTGTTTCATACGCTCGATTTAAATAAGCTCATTGTTGCTCATTGTTTTTCATTTCCCCGAACTTTTTCAGCCTTTATCGTGGAACCCGCGCTCGTTACCGGACCCTTAATTGCCTCTTCCGCCCCCGTCGGTCTGATTGGCCCCCTCCATTGTTGCACGCGTCCCTTTGAACGAGACGGAGACGCGTTGGCCTGCAGCGGACACGGCGGCATCTCTTTGCCGCGTTCCCCTCGTGCTCGAGCGGCGCCTCATGCGTGAATTTCGCGTGTGGCCGATCACAGACCCGATGCCGCGTTTCCTCGTTAACGCGCTGCCTCGCGGCGAACCTTCAAGAAAACCCTCGTGCATGGTGACGCTGCCTAATGCTCTGGGGGACAGCTCCAACAACACTTGCAGTATGGCGCTCCTTAATCCACTTCCATCGCCGATTTTAAATTGAAAAAAAAAAGGTTTTTTTTCTTCACAAACTGAAAACGAGGCTCCGATTCGAGCGATTTCTTTCTTACGACAACAATGAGGGGCGAGTAAATGGCGTTCGCAAATGCGGAATTAAATTGTGTGTTTGCCGAGGCTGGAAACGCGGCTTTGGAAATTTTTTCACGATTCCGATTGTTGATGGACACGTGAATCAAGATGGCGACCGCTGATTCTCATTCTCCAGCCGAGTTCCAATCTGATGGAGTGAATGGAACGATGCGATAGTGTCAATCACCGACAGGGCAAAAGGGTGCGTGTGTGTGGTGCATTGTTGATGGGCATGTGAAAAGTTTTAAAGTCGAGACCTGAATTGCGATTGACGTCTTCGGGTCGAAGAAGCCAGAAGCTTTTCGACCGATTTTTATCATTGTTTTGTGCGGTTCGGCTGTTTTAATTTGTTTGTTGTCATTGTTTTGACTGCATTTGCACGTGTGCTTGTCGAACGGGAAAAAGCAACAATGTTAAAACGCGCGATGCATGGCGGACGAAGTGAGTCGACTCTGATGACTTTATTGTCACGTTCATCCATCATTCTCATTGTTGGATGTGGGGGTCGCGTTCATCGAGACGGAAGACATATTTCTTGCATGCAGATCGAGCGGGAGAAAGAGGGGGGTTGGTGTAATATTCCGGAGATAGGGGAGAGTAATTTGCCCGATTGGATATCCAAAACACTCGTTGGTACAATTAATGATGCTGTAAATTTTAGGTAATATAAGTCTGGTTGGTTTAGTGCTTGTAGTGTTGGGGGAGGAATGAAAGGATGTTAACATGGATGGGAGTGTGTTCTACGAGTTTGAATTTATGATAAATTTTTTTTTAAAATTTTGTATCTCCAGTCACAAATATTTCTTTAATACAAAATTTAAAGCACGCACGAATAATTTGAATGTTTTTTTTATTAAATTTTCTAAATTTCTATTTAGATTTTTTTGTTTAAACAATAGATGTTTGCAAAAATAATTCAAGTACATGAAAATGTGAAGTTGAATGCGTCGCAATCAAAGATGCGACGAAACAATCAACGGAGTCGATCTGAGGAAAATTGACTTTTATTTTGTTTTCTCTTATTGCGCATGCGTCTGAGTTTAGTCTCTAAACGCAATTCCCAGAAATTAAATGTTTTTTTTAGCAAACTTCACCTTTGGAAATCAAAATTCGCGTCACGGGATTAAATTTTGCTTTTTTATGTCGAAAAAATGGGATAAATATTTTGTTTTTAACAGCAGTGCGAGTTTTAGAATGTACGGACCAACAATTTTCGCTTTAGAAATGAAATTTTTTCGATATTAGCGAGATAATTACTTTTATCAACCATTCGAAAACAATTTTCTGGAACTGTACATCCTCCCATTCGTCAATTATCGATTAGGATGTTATGATTTGAAGATGACTAGACACATTCAGTAACGATTTTCACTGGGTAAAAATCACTTAAATAACAAAAAAAAACTCAAAACACGAAATATATATCACATAAAAACAACATTTCCCCGCCAAATTCACACAAAATCTCTCAAAGTTCCACCAAAATCCTTCCCTAAACACCAAAACACACAGTAAAACTCTAATTCCAGGTTCCTCGCAGCCACCCAAACACCGCCCAACTTTGTCATTACTCATATTGTCGTAAATGAAGGGTTAGTTTGATTGCTCCCCTCGTTTCCTCATTTCGGTCATCCATCATCATCACCATCACCACGCGGTCCTATGGCACGCGAATGACGAGTCAGACGCTTAAACGTGCCACGCGTGGGACGCCACTGATAACAGGAAACGCCCATTAATCATGGCGTCTGATTATTATTTCTCATATCAATCACCGCGCGCATGCGCACATAAAAGAGGATCCGTTTTTACTTACAAAAATTTTTTTTCCTCTGAAATATGTTTTCCATCTTGACCCCCTCACCTCGTGACATCATGGCGGATGCCCCGAAGGTCATTAGGGTCTCGGATGATGGATGCTTGGAAACGCCGAATGCAACAATGGGGTCGGGATGTCCATGAAACGTACGGAGATCCCCTCCGGCGCCCCCCCGAGGGGAGGCGGGAACGCGATTCGGTCCATCACCCTCCTTCCCATCTCTTTCGGATGGTTTTGGTGACAGGGCGCATGCGTCGTGAGTCGGCAACAATGGTGCGTGGGCGTCGGAGCAGCGCTGGCGTCTTCCGACTGTCGGAAACGCGCTCGTGACCCCCTCTCTCTCTTTCGGGAAACTGATTTGTGGATTGTTGGAAAAGGGGAAGGGAATGGTAGATGTGTCATGGGAGCTGCTCGTATAATGACTGGTCACGTGGCAGTGCAACTATTGTTGGGTTTTAGGTGGAAATGAGTCGTTTGAGTGATTATATTGTTGAATGATTGTTTTTTTCCCCTTTTTTTGTTGTTTGTTTATTGGTTTTATTGTTTTTCAAGTATAAAATTAAAAACTGATGTCGTTTGAGTTAAATGTTGCTGATTTATTGTTGTATTGTTGTATTTTGTGTTGAGTGAAATTACTTGCCAGTCGTCATGGCGAGTGGTGCCATCTGGCGGCCATTTGTTTCCCTCGGAGTCCGATATCGGTGGGCGTTTGTTGTGGTTTGGTGAATCCTTTAGGGAATTGGTACCTGTGGCTAATTGTTGCAACATCCCTCGAGGCGATTAATAAAGAGTGGTCAACCTCACAGATTTCATTTATTAATGGCGTCTCTTCGACTCTTCGACCCCCTCCCAGGAGAAAACAGTGTGAAAACTGCTCTATTGTTAATTCATGTCTAAAAACTCATTCTGAACGACACATTTTGGAATAAAATGACATTTATTAATCATATCATTATTATTATTATCATTATTTCTTTTTGTACAGCCATTTTTGGACGATCAATTGTTAGGACGTTTTGTCGATTGTTTTTATTTTTTCAATAAAGATGATAATTAAATAATGAGAAAAGAAAAGAGTGATTTTTTTTCCTCGAAAAACAATGGTGAAAAGAAAATAAAGTTTGTTTTCAACATCAATACAAATGAACATTGTCGAAGTAAAACAGCAGCCAATAATAGGAATGAAACGAACAACAATATGTAGTGATAGTCTGTGCGCATGCTCAGGGAGATGGGGTGTGTCTGTGCAGCACCCCGTTGACATCATCACTGAATTCGGGGCCAGTATTGTGACGACATGTCTTGTGTGTGGCCGGGGACTTGAACCGGAACTGAAACTCCAGGTGAAATTAATCCTAGTGGTGGAAAAGAAAAGGCTGCGGGTTAAAATTGAGTGGAAATCATTCTTAAGTGAGAGCAATTTTTTTACCGTTGAAAATCTCACCAGTTGATGCGCCATTGGCATTGTTTATGGCCGAGGCGAATTGGCTGTTGTGCATCATTGGTGGTTGTGACGGAGTGGCGGGCGTGCACGTCGGAGCACGGGTGTAACTGCCTAAGTTCAGGGGGTCGTAGGTTCGAGGTGTCGTAGGCAGCATGCAAGAATACGTGGACGTTGGGTCTCGTTGTTGCAAACATGTGCTCTGTGCCATTGAGTTGGCCATAGAAAAACTCGGCACCTGAGGTAAGTTACTGGAAATGAAGCAATATTGAATGCATTAATACATTATAGAAAAGAAATTTCAAAAGCCCATGATTCTGTGTATTGCAACAATATGCATTATATAAGCGAGACATTTCAACCGTTGAAAGTTTGAGAATAAGTTAAAGCCATATTGATTCATTGCCTCTAATTATTCGCTTTACCGAACGAGACTGTGATTCCTTTCTCGTGAAAGTTAACGTGGGTAAGCGTTATAATGAAACAGCACTAAACAGAGTAATGTAAAACTGTGATCCCGTGACTCAGTGTGTTAACACACATATAAGCCAGGCATCTTATCGATTGAAAGTTTGAGAAAAAATTAAGGCAATTTTGGCCCCAATGCCTCTAATCATTTGCTTTACCGAATGAGACTGATTCCTTTCTCGCAAAAGTTAACAGTGCTGAACAGAGCAGCATTAAACGGAGTATATTATAGTACAAAGTTAAATCGTTAAATTGATTTATCATTACCTGTACGACTCTGTCATTGACGCTATTGGTTGAGGAAGTGTGGGATACATCGCGTTGGTGAAACTATTGTTTATCGGTAGTCTACCGGTAGACGGAGTCACAGCAGCTGCAGCTTGTTCAGCTGCTCGACGTTGGTTACGCAGTTTTTCTTCTCGCCGCCATTTTGCACGACGATTTGAAAACCAAACCTGCTCAATAACAACAATAAACCGTATACCACGCGTCTCATATCCAAACACTATGGTAAACAATGGCAACTGACAACTGCAATATGCACTTGCTGTACCTGTGCATTCAATACCTGGATTCTGGCTTCCGGTAGACCTATTTTAGCTGCTAATCTCTCCCTCGCAAAGACATCTGGATAATGCGTTCTTTCGAATTCTGAAAGGAAAGAAATAATTGGTTTGATTCAAAACCCAAAAGAAAATATTTGTTTTTTACCTTTTTCTAACGACTCGATTTGTTCGTTAGTAAAGGACGTCCTATTCCGCTGAAGTTTCCGCTTTAGTCTGAGTCTCACTTGCGAGTCGTCATCATTACTGGCTTCGCACGAATTACTGTCGTCCGAATGACTGTCCCCATCCACTGAAATAAACCGACAAACAAACTGTAAACAAAATCGTTTTTTCTATAACCGCTTTTCCTCTTCCCTCCAACCCCGCGTTTCCTGGTTGATCCTTTTCTCCGAGCATCAATTTGTAATTTGTACTCATTTGTTGCTCGGTTGACGTCATTTACCGGTTTCCCACGCGTGACGTCACCTCGTAATAACTGCCTTTGCAGCCTTGGTTCGTTCGCCTTGCTCGCCTTCTTCCCCTCATTCAAGTTTGGGAATAACGCCGATCGATGCGCATGCGCCCTTATTTATGCGCGGGCGCACGTCGGGGAGACTTTGCTATCTGCTACTTCCGGTTGACTGCACACAACAATGAGGTTTCGCTCCGTGTTGAATAAATAGCAGGAAAGAGGGAGATCGTATATCAACGGCTCAGTCGAAATCATCATTGTCGCGCATTGTTGCAGTTGAAGAGGTGTTAATTCCGTTTCTGATTATTGTTGAGTAATTATTGCTATTATCAACAGTAACAAAAGGAAATGTTGTTTTGAAAAACTCAGTGCATAAAACTGGTATTTTTTTAAAATGTTTCGCATTCCTTTCTTCACAAGCTTAATATTTGCTAAAGCTCCACTGGCTTATAGTTCTACAAGAAAATATTCTAGAAAAAAATTTACTAGTAAAATATAAGACTCCATCAGCAAGAATTTTCAAGAAGATTAAATTTATTTGCTGAACCGGTTGCATCAACTTCAGTTAGCGCTAACCTTAGATTGCTACATATTAATGATATAGGATGAACTAAGATTAACGTCTTAACTGATATTGGTGCAACCGAGTCTTAGTGTTCTAAAAGATTATTTATTAGGTTTAAGTTCTAAAGCATTAACCAATCTGACATCACAAACAAAATTGAAAATTACTGGAACTTTAATTTTCTAAAACATTTTCTTTCCCCTGAGATTTTTCTAGAACATCGCCGATAGTATTCTTAACATTAGAAAAACACTGAGAAGTGAAATATGGTTAAGTTTCAAGCTCAGAGCGTTGACATTGCGAGAGACAAACAGAATCGAGTCTCTTAACGTCTCTGCATTTAATATATTTCTCCCTTTTTCCGCCATCTTACGCTTTGAGTGCTGTAACGTTTCCGGCATTTCGCGTCTAGTAAATGGATTCGTGTCACTTTTGCTTTCCTCTAATAGCATTGTGGGAGAATATATTCGACGCAACCACAACTAACTCAGATTGTTAGCGAGTGCTTACAAAGCAGGAGTGGCTTTCCCGCGTGACGCATCGTCTTTAACGACGAGATGGAATGCCGTTAGATCGTTAATTTATGACAAGAAAATTGTGATAATGCATAAAGAGTTTAATAACGAGCACGACGCGCTTAAATGATAACGCGGAATGGTTCGGAGTAATTAGGCAACACCTTTCATTGTGGGCCTTAATGGAGTGAGGTGGGCGCGCGTCCGCATCCAAACGTCCTACTCAGACGCTCATAAAAGGGAGGAGAAACGCGCGCGTTCTCTAATCCAGGGGTTAGAGTTTGTAGGAGAAAGGGGGTGGGAGTAGAGTGAGGAAGCTCCATTTGCTGGAACCTGGTCAACAAGACACTCATCTCGATTGACCTCAGCCACAAAATGAGGTAAGGGGAGCATCTGTTCAATCCAGATGATGTCATAGCCAATCAACGTCTCGATTCATTTTCTTTTCAGTGGTAAAAGAAAAATTAATTTGTTTTGTTTAATAATTTTCTGTGTAATATTAATAATTTATCTGTTGGTTTTTAATTTGTATTCGACTGAAAAATAAATATATTTTACTGTTTTGCTTTTTGCAAGTACGAAAGACTTAAAATTCTTTAATTGTAGTACCAGGGAAACACTACGAGCTTTTCGTGTTGATGATGAGCGAGCGATATTATTTGGTTGTATTAATTGGATTGTAATACTTAAAACCCTGCGTGCACCACCGAAGTGTGGTAAATAAAGGAATCGGTAAAAACTTACATTTCTTGGCTTGTCCGTTGTCGGTCGGTGTACTGCATTGACTGCTGTTTCCGGTGGTGGTTGGAGGAGCGACAGGAGCGAAAGGGGTTCCCGGCGGATACCAAGGGGAGGGTCGAGGCCACCCCTGGCCATTGAGCATGCGTAGTTTGTCGTACACCGTCTCTTGTCCAACAACGGCGGCCGCCTGCTGCTCTTTCTGCGCAGCCAAGTTGCGCAGAACGCGGTTGATGGACGACACCTGCGCAAAGAATTACAAGGTCGAGTCAGTTTCCACGAAAATCGACTCCCAGAATGGCGGCGCACAACAGAACGCTGTCAGAGGTGGAAGTTTCGTTCGCGGGGGGTTCGTGGACCCTTCTATCAGCGCGGGAAATCGGCAAATGCAAATTTGTTGCCTCCATTTTTGATGTTGCGTTTCTTTTGATCAACAATGGCACAATGCGAGCCCCATTGAGGGAGCATGCGCGGCAGGAAGTACAATTGATTTCAATCGGAGCCGATTAATGGATTCCGTTCCTATCTCCCCGTTTCTCCCCCTTCCCTGTGTTAATACTCGCTTTGTAGGCACCAGATGCAACAATGTGTCTGCGATTGATAACCGCGGACGTAATTGGTTTGTTACGCGCCAACCTTACGAGAAATTTCCATTTTTATATTATGACCTCATAAGCGAATTATATTCATCAACGGTGGATTCGCGGATGACCCTCGTGTCCACGTTAGCCGATCGTGGGGAGAATGGGGATGAAGATTTATCCCCCCCCCCCTTATATACCCTTGTTTTTCATCAATGGCGAGCGTTATGGTGTGAGGCCAATTGATTTTATACGGCCGATGAAAAATCCAGGGCTTAGTTTTAATTTCCAATTGGATTGGAAACTATAAGAGGATTGTTCTTGATCAATTGTTGACGGGGTGTGACGTTCGGTTGAATTTAGTGACTGCTATTGTTTGAATTGTTAATTGTTGTTTGATTGATCAATAGTGTTGGATTATTTATAAGGGAGTTTGTATGATTGACGTGGAATTTGTTAGAAATCAGAATTAATAGTTTGCGGGAAACAAAACTTGTTGTAACTTATAAATTATAAAACAGCATTTTTCTGAGTACAAATTTTTTATAGCTAGAATATTGTTGGCAAATTACAAACTATAACAAAATTCTTTTATATTTATCATCTGTTATCCCCATCTTTAATAACCTTAATATTCGAATTTAAAATTTACTTTTTATTTTCAAAAATAAATCGTTTAGTACGTCATTCAGTAAACACCGTATGTACAAACTGCAGATTTCAAACTGCTCGTTGCTCAATTTCATAACGATGTACACAGTCTAAAATTAGAATTCCAATTGCTAAATGTAATCAACACCATAATTGTCGAGTAAATACGATTTCCCTTATCAGTCGCGTGCAACTCCAAACTAATGTTTTGTTCATTGCACTTCCATAGGATTGTTTTCAGAACTCCAAACCGATTTCTCATTTTAACGACCAAACTAATTAAACCTTAATTAAATTCCACGCGAAAACACCTAAAAATAAATATTTCATAACACAAAACCGAAAAAGAAAAAAAAAATCGAAAATCTATTTTTCATTTCGCGTCTGACCTTCGCCATTCCACTCGAAAAACATGCCATCTGTTGACATTTTCCTGTGCCGCCATGTTTGTATGCCAACATGTCCTATAAATTGCAGTATGACATGTCGAGGGGGGAGAGGGATATTTTGTTTGCTCTGTCAACTTGTATGACCAGAGGTTACAAGTCGGGCGACATGTTGGGGGAACCCCGTGAAACTTCCCCTCCCCGTCCTCATCAAAACCCCTCCCCCCCACCTTCTGCACATATTCCTGACGTCATGGGAGATAAAGGGTTGCGCCCTCCTTTGTTCCTCTATTAATAGGCGTGTCGATTAGTCGTTAATGCGCATGCGCCAGTACTTATCGCATTGTAGATTGAGACGTCTACTGGTTTCTTTTGTTTCCCTCGACGTCACCCGCGTTTCCCATCATTAGTAACGCTGTTTAGATGGCGGGATAAGTGATAACGTGGGGTGATAAAAAAGACACTTCTGCTGCGTTTAGGCCTATAACTGATTGTCATCTGGCAATGCATTTTTGAATATGATTAAGTGGTAATGGTTTGCAAACTTCCCTCGTTCTGGGGTCGAAGTGGTACCTTCCGAGCGTAATAAAGTGCCCCGTGGTCAGACTCCCTGCAGTCAACAATAGCTATAAGCGGCAAATGCGATTCATTGTAACATGTTTGTAACGACAAATGCACTTATTGACTAAGGAATTAAAGTGAGAGTGAAAGGGTTTTGGATTTTTGAAAAAATTTAAATTTAAATTTTAGTCGAATGTATTTTTGTAATTCAAGAAAAATCAGATTTATAACACTTTTAACTTATACAATAAATTTAACTGTTGTAACGATAACATACGTAAAATTTTATATAACATAATTTTTAATTGTGATAACAGTGTCCAGCAGTCAAAATAAGTTAATATCACATCTATTTTTTACAATAAATTTAATTATTGTAATTTTTTGTAAATCTGATTTTTCTTGCGAATAAATGTAATTTTTGATGTAAATACTTTTGAAAATTAGAAATTACATTTATTTATTTACACAACTCTTAAATTTTAAAGAAATATTCAAAAAATGGCTGCCAGGTCTAGTAATTTGCATCTAATTGCATTATTAACTTCAATCAGACATGAAATTGTTTGGATTTTAATCATATTCCGCATTGCTTGTTGCTTTGTAAGCTCGATCTTGATCTTTTATCATCTTTTATTTTTTGGGCCTCCATGATGCAGCAACCCCAGTCGTGTTTCTCACGACCCCGTTTCCTTTGAAGCAGCGTCTTGTGCCTCGCACCTGTCACCCGTCACCAGGCTACGCATCTCGAGATGTGACATCACCTGTGCGTCGTCAGCTGTTTTCGATGTGCATGCAGACATGATTACATGTCAGTAATGCGCATGCGCTTCATCAAGTGCGATTAGATGGAGTGCAGTGTGGTTGGGGGAAAAGGGAAGTCGGATGAAGATCGTTGCTATGCATGCGGGGTAGGGTTGAGTTAATTTACTCCAAACACCTGCCACGACATGTGTAGTAAGATTTGATATTGTTTCGACACGTAATCCTATTATTGAATCAAGTATGGGATCATAAAGAATAAAAAAAAAAAAATTTTTTCCCCCCCGAAGTAAATTTATTCGCGAGAAATTTTTTTTGTGAAATTATAAATTGAAATAATTAAATGGTACTTACACTTGGAATGTTGTCATTATTGCATACTCCTTCGCTGAGCAGCCGATCACGGATTTCCCAAGCAAATATGGAGGGACACTCGCGTTTGAACTGGGCTATTTTAGCCACAACTTCGGCCGTTGCCACTCGGGGTTTGCTGCCACCGATCGCGCGAGGCCGAATTGATCCAGTCTCATAGTAGCGGCCGAGGATCTTGGATACGCAGCCGTTGGATACTTGTAAGATCCGGGAAATGTCGCAGGGTCGTGCGCCGCTATGAGCCAGCTCCACGATTTTCTGCCGCGTGGAGTCTGGCAGCGGCCGCCCGTTGACGAACACCCCGCCCAGTTGATTCACGCCGCTGTGGCCTGAAATAACAAAAACGAAGGAAATCATTAATAAATAACACACAATTCAATCCATTTCCATTTTAAACACGCAAATAACTAAAAAAATAAACCAGATTTCACCGAACTTAAAATTAAAAATCAAAACACGTAGTTTTCATGTTATTTTTTTCAAAATTTGAATTTCAATGTTGTCTAGTGCAATACACCGGCATTTTATTTGCATTTTAATACCGAATTCAATTAAAATTAAAGCCGTATTTACATTGCATAGAATTTTTTCTAAATTTTCGTTTCAATTGCCCTATTAAGCGCTTTTTTTCACTCCCACGTATTTTGGGTTGAGAAATATTCGAGAAACACATTTTATGTAGTTTTCTAAGCTTAAAACTGCTCGTACGGCTCGGTGGGAGGTGTCGATTCTTGAGGACGCGAGGATGTGTGTGGGTGTTTGAAGATGGGTAGGGGGATACGTGTATTCTTGTAAGTGGCTCTTGGTGCCACTTCGATCAATGGCGTCTAGCTTCTTTTGGTGGCGCGTTCCTCTGCACTGTTGCCATTGATTGGGTGTGCTGAGATTGGGGGCCCCCGGGGGACACTCGTGCGCGCGCTAAGTAACAATCTCCTCGTAGCTAATGGCGGTGATCGATTGGCGCGAGAAAAAAAAATATAAAAAATAAAATGTCGATGCGATGCAGTGAAGTTTGAACGAAAATTCAACATTTTTAATGAGTTATAATTTAATTATCGCGTTTTTGGTTATTATTTTGAGGTTAGAATTTGTGTTTTTGTATTTTTTTTCTTAAAAATGGCGACGGGGTGAAATTCAACACCAGCCACTTGACTACAGGTAGGCATAATGGCGGATACACTGACCACCGGTCACAAAAGGACCCACAAAGATGTATCGCCGACAAAGTAAAATCCCTCCCCGGTGCAAAGATATGGAGCTCTCTAAAGAGACCTTGTGCGCCCCATGAACCACCCCACCCGTCGACAATGGTCACTAATGGCTCCCTGACCACTGTTCTGAGCTGCTAAAAGATTAACATCTTGGGGTTTTCTATTTCTTTGAGGTTTTGGGTTTTTCGGGAGGAAAAAAATGTGATTTTGTTGGAATTTGATAAAAGTGATGAGAGATACTTTTTTTTTTTTTTATTTAGGTCGCGTTTATGGCCCGATGGGAATGTTGGCGTCGTCTACTTTACTCTGCAGTATCAATTTGTTTATATTGAAACTGAAATAGGCTTTCCTCCCCAGGCATGAACAATAATAAAAAATTTATCAATCATGGGGAAAATACTATAATAATTAAATCTGGTTGGAAGAATGAAAAAATGTTTCAAAAATAAAAGTTGTTTTTAAAATAGTGAGTTTGCAGAAGTGCATTTACTGTTATAAACTCAAGTTATGATCTTATGTTATAAAATAATGGAACCGAGCATTCAGTCTTATGATTTTCCAACTTTCCAATCTCGTAATTCAAGAGTGAAATTTTAATCAATTACTTAACCGAATCTTGTACTGGAAAAAAAGAAGATTTTCAAAAACTTACGTAATTAAATTTATTGTAAAAATTTAATTTACATTACATTTAAGTTTACGAACGCTTTTAAAACCACAATTTACAAAATTAATAAAAGCTATTTAAAGTGTGGTTTTAATACCGTAAACGTAACGCAAAGTTGTTTTTACAACAAATTTAATTGTTTTACAATTTGTAAATCTGTTTTCTCAAAAAATACGCTGTCGCAAACATCAGACACCATGTAACCACTGTTATAAATTTAAAATTATATATAACTACGTCTTTATATCGTGAAATGCACTCCTTCAAACTCACTAATACCGAAAAACATTTTAAAAGAGAAATTTGAGTCTCACTCACTGCAACTATTTCTGATAACCAAAAATCTCTTTTTACATCATTGTAAACCGAAAAACATTCCAAAAAGAAAAAACCGGATATTTTTTCTACCAAATCCTCACATTGCACCTTTTTTTTTACAATTTTCTTCACCCTCTAAACCGGAAATGCAAGATGTTTCTACAAAAGTGTCCACTCGTAGTGTTACATTAACAAAACAAACAAAATAACAAATGTATGACTAAAATCCCCCTCCCTCACCCATCCGGGGAGTGGATGCTTTTTCAATAGCTCGAAAAAAAACCACAAATTCTCGACGGTGGGTCTTAAAGAGGCGGACCGTAGTCCCGAGGGAGATTTTGGCGTTCCTTTCACCTGGAGTGTCATCGACGACAAAAGGTCGGGGATCTGAGCGCGAGTCTTGAAGGACTCGTAACGAATTAGGCTTAGTAGATGCACGTGGTCAAGGATGTGGATCCCGACGATCTTTCTCTTGACTTGGTCAAGCAGCTCGGAGTCTGGCGCCTACTAATTTCGAGTAGCGGGGTGTGGGTGTGTGTTGCTATGACGCGCTCAATAGAGTCTCTAATGAAGAGCACATCACTGATGACCCGTGACACCCTCCCCGCTCCTTTGAACCAATGCACCGTCAGAATGCCAAACGAAATGATGTCGGTAGTGTCTGTGGGTTGTTGACTCTTCGAGTGGGTGACTATTTACGGGTCGGATTTTTTTTTTTTTTTTTTTTGGATTTTTTGTGGATTTTTTGGATTTTTTTGGAAAATGTAGATTAGATGTTTGTTTTGGTTTTTTTTTTTTTTTTTTTTCGTCCTGGGATTTCACTTGGGAAATTGCTAGATTAACGAAGCGATAACAATGTTTTCGTAATATGAAGTGGTGAACTTTATAGCGATGAGCAGTAAAAGCATAAAAATGGCAAAACAAACGAGAGTGATAAGGAATTTCGCAGGAAATTAACGAGTTAAATATTTAATATTTGTACTTTGGTGAATTGAATTAACGACGATCGGTTGTTAAATACTTAACGATACACTTTTTAACACAAATTAAATAAAAACCCGTAAATTATCCGCGGTTTTTCACGAAATTATTGAATAAATCAGTAGAAAACCAACAGAAAACAAACCGTTTGAACGTGATTTAGATTAAATTCAACATTACTCACGAGAATAACTCATTTATATAAACATTTACCGACTTAAACAAACACTATTTACATTCAAAACCGTCGTAACCGGTTATAAACAAAACAAAATACCGTAAACCCTCTGTGTAATGAAACAAAAAAATTCTCGTGCGACTTTACGCATATTAAACATCATTTCAGAGTATTTCAGTCGAATCAACATCTGATTCGTTGGTGGTCCGAGTAATCCAGTCTAAACAAGCACGCTTCTTTAAAAATCAATACGAATATATATATTTATATATATTTCCACTTTTTTAAATCTTTATAATTATAATTATAATTATTCCTTACATTTTGACCTCCTTTTTTACATTCTGACTAATTTGCATCGTCGAAACGAAAGATATAAAGATGAAGATAAATAAAGAGAAAATAAAACGAAAAAAAAAATTCATAGAAAAATATAAACAGACATGGATGTGACGTAAGACCCTCCCCTAACAGTGAAAGGAAATGACGTACCTCAAGATGCTCAGCAGAGGGTGCAAGTCAGGGCCAGCACTGCAAAACAAAATGGCAACCACAGATCAACTATTGTTTGAATGGGATAAAATGCAGAGAACAATACAAAAGGGGGAAATTGTTTAAAAATACAGGGGGAAAAGAAAATCATACTGTTTGCTCCATTCTTCAAAGATGCGCATGCACGAGAGAAAACATAGGAAGAAAAAAGGCGCATGCGTAGGAGAAGAGAGAGTAGTCAGTGCTGTTAATTCTCTTTTCGTTTTTAAAGCTAAAAATAAATGAAATAGGCCTAAAACCCAATTATTGTTAGAGGAGGGTCCTACATTGTTGTCACCTGTTTTTCTTACCTAGGTTAAATTATTTTACAATTAAAAATGAAAAACAATCGGTCGGCATTGATAAAACAATACACAAGAATGAAGAAAAACAACAATAACACCGAATAAATATTATAAATGTAAATATATAATGTTATAACAACGAGAAAAATGATTATAAAACACAACACTGTAAGCCTATTTTTGTTTTTTAACAACATTGTACACAAGGCCACATTATCACTCATTCATTGTTGGTGGATCCTTATTTGGCGGGAGCGCGTCCCCTGCCGTGCCTTTGGTTTATACTTCCCTCATACCCGTTGGCTCGAGGGACCGTTGCGCGTTTCGAGATTCGGCGCGAGCAAATTTGTCAAAGACGCAGTGAAGCGTGACTTGGGAGACCCACTTGGGTGTGGAGGGGAGGCGGACAGGTAAGATGGAGAATTTACGAGGAGAGACGCTACTCAAAGAGATGCCCACTAAAAGGAGACAGGGACGGTCATTGTATACGCATGTGCACAAAAGGTGCTCATTTCACACCTGCCCGGGTTAGGGGGAGCATCCATCATTAAAAGAAAGTGTATTCATGTGGTTTTCGAGCCTGCACTCATTTGCCTCGTTATTTTTTTCCCTTTTTTCAACGATACGAGCGATACGTGCATTTATTTTGCATTTGTTTTGCGATTTTGTTGCCGACACGCAATTATGATTAAAATAACACGTAGAAATGCGGGTTATAGTGTACTGCACGCGTTTTCCCATATAAAATTAAATGATGAAATTGGTGGGATCGACTCACACCTCCGTATCACCATGGCGACCAGGGAGGACGGGATTTAGGTTATAGAGGGATAAAGGGGGGCAACCGGCGCCCCATGAGCCCTTGTGGGCCTCCGCGAACCTCCGGGGAGCCATTGGCAGTTTTCCCAATGTAACAATGATCGTCTTTTAGCCGTGATATTAATGTCTCGCATTGTTGACCGAAGGGGTGTCGTGGTCCCCCCTTTGCAGTCGTTTTGAGACACTGACCGAGAAAATTTTTTTTTTCTTTTTTCCCCCCACAGAGATATGTAATATTCAACAATGCCATTGGAAAGTTTGGAGCGGAAGGTGTTGGCGTGGAGAAGGTATGGGTGTGGGGGTCTCGTAGAGGGGCAACAATGGCCGACGATTTTCTCATTAGCGACAAACTCGTTGGCCGGTGACAGAAACGCGGTTGCCCGAACGACGGCGTCGGCCGGCAACGCGAATGTGTCGGGTGGCGCGAGGAAAAGGGCGTCGAGTGATTGTCGGCGGCAAGTTGAAAACGGCGGGGAATTATTGTTGTTATGGGGGAGAAAAGTAGGGCTGGTCACGGGCACTCGGCAGGCGGGTGACGCGATTCATAATGCGCGTTTGCAAAACATGGATTCTTTAATCCGACTGCATCTAAATGGAAATGGCGGTCAGGGGGTGCTGCTCGTGAGGGAGACAAGTAACAACAGACGCGCGCTCCGTTTTATCAACATCTCCGAATTGGAAAGGAGTAAAACGTCGAGATTGTACGGTTTGTTTGGTTACGTTTTGCCTAGATAAGTCTAAATAGAAGCGGTAATTAATGAGGGAACGGTTGATCGCAATCGTTTTCTACGTGTTGAATGTGTTTTAAGCCTTTTTTTGCACTGGGTTAGGCCTTTTATTATTGTTTTATCAATTCCCGGCTCTGCGTGTACTGTTTTGTGGCTGATAAAGTGGAATACTCCATGTAAACGAACGGGAAATGCATTTCTGCACGAGTGTAGGCGTTTCAAATGCGTTTTACGGCGAGTTAAACTTCGGTCAGGCATTCGTACATAGAATTTAAGCATCGTTTTTGATACGAAAATAAATTTGCACATTCTAATCGTGATTGTTTTTACCTTTATGGGGCATAAGATCCAATCCGGAGGGCTCCAGGGCAGCGTTTGGCGTGGGCGGAATGAAGTAAGAAGCCGTCGGTGAACGACGTTGGGTCTGCGGGAAACGAGATGAAAACAATGTAAAATACGTTGTCGCCATAGTTGTTGGTCGCCAGCATTTTTCAACTGTTTGTTTTTATGTTTCTGCGTTGCAACGACATCTTAGCGTGCTTTGATTTGCTTTTTTTTGCTTTTTTCTCTCTTTTGTTTTGCTTTCTTTGCTCTTCCCCGGGCGTTTTCTAAAACTATCACTTAGCCCGGGGATATTTTGTTGTGGCTCAGTTTTTCCATATCGTTATTCCAGCATTGTAATTCCACGGTTCGCATTGTTGACACCCTCGAGCGAGTCGGGCACAGCACCTCGCATTGCCGCCACTGGGCGTTTGCCTTAAGAAAAGGTGGCGTCTGTCTCTTAATAATGGCAGGGGGAGGCGGGAACGCGAGAAATTCACCGTTTGCAGGTTCATTTAACAATGCCGAATGAACGCCGTCACCCCCTCCCCCTCCCTCCCACTCCCCCACACCCTCCCTTCCCACTCCACACCCTCCTACCCGGAATTAATTCAGATTTATGGAAGGTTCACTAAGCGAGTAATTGAAGGACCGCGGCTCAAGGAAACGCCGCGTACGACCGTGACCAGCCCGTAACCCGTACGTATTTACGAAAACCGTCGACTCGCACTCACCTGTACGGCGTGGCCCACCGTTTTCCGGCGAGATAGAGGCGCGCGGAGACGGTCTGTCGATCCGTTGCTCGCGCGGATCACCGGAGGTCCCTTAAGGCCGTGACACGGAATCAGCGTCTCGGAATGGGTGCGGGAGGCAGTCGGAGCGGGCTGGGGACGCGAGCGTTCAGTTGCCGCTTGGCTGCTCGCGCGGACACACGCGTTCCTGTGTGGCGGCTTTCCGCTCGACCTGAGTTGGCGGCTCCACTGCTTTGGCCCCGCCCCATCCCGCCTGCCAATCGCGCGTCGACGTCATAATCCGAGCGTCGCGCGCCAATCGTATGGCGTCTGCTCCTCTTTCCTTCCCTCTTCTACTCCCGGGAATCATGGGAAGAGCGGGGGTGCTTCGAGGTGTTGGTATTTGGTACTAAAAGTTTAAATTTGTTTAACTAACAATGTTTTTCTTTCTACTTTTTTAATTATAAATATGCGAGTAATTGTGAAAAGTGTTTTTTGATTGGGCCGACGATTGTTTGCAACAATGTTGTTATCTGCGGTCCATCTGGGTTCTTTGTATATTTTTTTTAAAGGGGTGTGTCGATGGGGGTTAAACCGGACCATTTTTCTAGCGAACACCTTTCGGTCTGGGTTCCAAAAAAGAAGAGAAAAAGATTCGGGGGTCTGTGTGTGTAGGCGTGGTCCCGTTTACAGTCGCTGTATATAATGGCACTGACAATTTAAAGTGTTTTGCACATTGTTGAGTGAGGCGTGCGGTTTGAAAAGTGTGGAAATTGATTATTGCGCCTGTTTGCGCTACATTTTGACCCATTGTTGATTATTTTCGAACAGGTATAAGAGTCGAATTAACGACAATTCAAGTTTAAGTGAGTTTGAAATGAGAATTGAGGGTTTTAATATGGAATTTTAAGGTAAAAATTATCAATTGCAATACGTCATTTGGGGTTATTATGCTCTGCACTACATATAATCACGATCAAATTAGGTATCCTTTACAAAGGTAAAAAATAATGTAAAGTTAACTTTCACATTGAATGTTACACGGATTATCAAGCTTTTTTAATGTAAAGTTGATTTTTTTTGCAGTGTATATTAGCTATAATTGAATTTTCTCGACGTTTTGATGTTTGTTTTTGTTTTTCAACTTCCCATTGCTATGAAAATCCTTTTTAAATGTCGACTAGGTAACACGCTCCCTATAAATAAATCATATCGCAAAACAGACACCCAAACAACTCGGTGCGATCAACAAACACACGATTGTTTCAACACCGCGCAGAATAATAACCGGGGAAAAGAGAATTTGAAAAAAAAGAGAAACACAAAAGACAGTGATGGGGCAAGGTGAGATGAAAGGAGTGCTGAATGGACACCGAAACCGGTGACCACCACTGGAGGGATTTTTAAGAGAGGATGGATGGGGGTAGGGTGACGTATGCCAACCCCTACCCCCGCCTATAGCAACAACGTCTCATCGACCGTTTGTATTCGCTTGGACGATCCCGTTGAAATGTTGGCGCCCCCTAATCATGGGGTCGGGTGGCGCCCTCGGGAGACAAAATTCGAAAGGAGACTGCCTCGCTTTCATACATCACCCCGATGTACATTTTTTTTCTTTTTCTTTTTTTATCTTTTGCTGTTTCTTTTATTCTCTCTTCTCCCTCCCACACTCGGGCCAATGGAAAACGCGAGGCGCTCCACTATTCGGACGCACTGGAGCAAGCGGACATTACAGGGCGTATCGGCGAGGGATCTGCGCAGGCGCAAACCTCAAGTTGCAAACAATGGTTTGGAGTTGATCAAACCAGCTGTGTAGTGTTTCAAAGGAGAATCGTTGATGGGACTAGTTTATGAGATGCATTGTTGGCTTGACAAGTGTCGTCTTACTATCGTCGATTGTTGGTTTATCGTCCGATGTCTGTTCCGTGTTGGAAGGAAGGAAGGAATACTGTTTAAGGTCACAAGCGGCTGCAAGGGCCGTACGCGATCTGCCACAATGTCAGTAAAAAGTACAAAACAACAAAATATGAACAATACAGAAAATCCGTGTTGGATTAATGTGGAGAAAAAGTTTTTTAATTTTTTTTTGTGATTTATTGTTGGAATATGTAAATTGTGATGGGAGCTTTAATGCGTTAATGTGTTTGGCACACATTGTGGTTTCAATCGTTGAAACTAATTGAAATGTGCATAAATGATTTAATTATCATTGTTGCGAAATGATTATTGCTAGCTCTTTGCTGTTTTGTATTTTTTTAAATCTTCTTGTGGTTAATTAACTACGTTAGCGTACGTGAGGAGTAATTGTGTACTTGTGTAGGTAAATTACCATTGCCGAGTATACAGTAGTGATGAGTGTTGGGAATTCGGTTTAAATATTTTGAACAGTTAATTGGAGGTAATTAAGTTTGATCTGCATGGTTTATGGGTTTGTTAAAAAGTTGATTAGAGAATATTTGTGTCATTGGATTTGAAGTATTTGGTAGTTGTTCTTGAAATCAAATTAGTGGGATGTAATGTGTAGCCGATGATGCGTAATGGGAAGTAAATGAGTTTGTGTGATGTAGCTAAACAAGGGAGTCGTGTAAGCTAAATAAAGGTATATACTATACAGGGTGAGTATAAAGTCTCGGGTCTCGGGCCAATGTTAAGTCAATGGGTGGCCAGGACCAGACTTTATACTCACCCTGAAGCAAACATTAAAATTAAAATGCTATTAAAATGCCAACTAAAAATGGTTGAAGCAAACAATAATTGGTTTATTTTAACTATAATATATTAAAACAAATAATATGTTCAGTTAAATCAATTATTGTTTGCTTCAAGTGGTATTTTCTTCGATGCAGTTTGAAAATGAGAAGCATTATGATATGAAAATTAGCTGTTATATTTATTTTATGTGTAAGAACTATTATAATTATAAGCACAAACTTTGAAAATTATAGTAAAAAAAATTCAAAAGTAGTTTGACGTTATTTATCAAACTTATTACAAGACTTATAATGTTATAACAAAGCTTTTGCTACAATTTCTACAAAAACTCGCATCAAACTGCAAGAAAAATGAGATTTACAAAAATTTACAATAATTAAATGTGTAAAGTCTTCTTTTACAAGTTTAAACGTATAAAGTTAATTATTATAAATTTTTGTAAATCTCATTTTTCACAATTTCTTTAAACTTACTACTACACTCCAAAACCTTCACTTTAAACTTTAAAATTAAATCAATTCCACCGTAAACCCACTTCCTGTATACATAACAAAAACCAGTACAATATACCACTCATGTAAAAACGCGAGTTAATTCACTGATGGAATTGCTGATGGCAGTTAGTTTCTTTCCCCCTCCACGGGGTCTGAAATTCAAATGACCTCTACTGGGAAATGGTGCACATAAAATAAAACCCCCTCATTCTCATGGACGCGCAAATGGACCACAAAACAATAATACTCAACTAACTTAACTCCGACTATTCTTCACCTTTACCTCAACCCACCTGTTTGCTCATTCCCTTCCCCTTCTACCCTTAAGGCACTTATCATCTCAGTAGCCTGACAGTAGCTGCCCTTTACCCTTATTTCCCTTACCCCCCCTCCTTCTCGGACCCTTGCTCGAGAGTGGACATCAATTTTTGGTCTCAGTTTTAAAGGTGTGACCACGTGTTGACAAGTGAACATTGTTGGAACTTGTTTTGATGCCAGTTCCGTAGTTTGTTGCCCGCCCCCGCCGTTGGTCACCTGACCCCACCTTTCGGCGTCTGTCTGGCGTTTCGGCGTTTCTTTGAAGTTCAGCCCCCTGCTCGTGCTCCTAATCCTCTTTTACTTCTGTTTGGGCCGCGTTCCTGATCTCATCTGGCGCGTCGCAGCTTCGCAGGGAAGAAAATAAGGACGCAACAATAATCCGCGTCCTTTTTCTCCCCTTTGCAACAATAGCAAACTTTTCCCTCATTTTTTTTGATTTTTTTTTTTTTTTTTGTGGAATGAAAAAAAAAAGTTTTTGTCGGGAAAAGTTTGTTTTTAAGTTGAGAATTTCGCACGTTTTTCAAACGACAAAAAAGTGTCGAGAATGAACTGTCAGTTATCCCTCATTGTATTCACCTTATTGTCCAATTGCAGCGTGCAGTTACCTCTCGAGTCCCCCCTTCTAAACCACGCCCAATGGGTGGAGTCAACTCGTTGCAACCCCCCCTCGCACGACAACAACAAGATATTCTCGCTTCCGGCCCATTTTTCTTTTTTGTCGCTCGTTCGTTTTGTCGATTTCTAAACCGGCGTGAGATGCGAGATGAAGAGTTAATTATGGTCGCAAATGCGCTGCAATAAATCGATGCCCCGCCTCAGAAATTAACAACGGGACGACAACACTTGTGGCGCCACACTGCGACGGCGGTTGTAAACAAAAACCGCCGTTGCCATGACAACTGCATCCTCATCTCGAGACGGCTTTGTAAACAAGGAAATTGGATTGCATGCGCGGCGCATTGTCGAGTGGAACAATTTCGCCCTCTTTTCCGTTCCGATCGAGCGACAAAAGTAAAGTGAGCGAGAGAAATGAAAGAAAAAGTGAAGTTTCGCCACTCGGTAATCAACAGTGCGATTTTCCTTTCTTACCTGGAGGTTGTCAACAAGCGGCTGCGATGCTGAGGGTCCGCCAAGCGTATGTGTGTCGCGTCCCAGGACTCGCCTCTTACCATAACAATGGAGTCGCGCGCCACATACACCAACTGCGCGCATGCGCATTGGACCTGTGGAATTGCATTATGGGGTCGTGCAACGGGGCGTGGGAGGTGACGTCATGGGGGGTGGGGGTGACATAACGCCCTCGACTGTTGTACTCCACTCGCGTGTTTCCCTGTCCCACTCCTCTTGCGTTTAATTCGCGTCTGTTGATGCTTTTATCAGTTAACGATGACGTTTCGGATTAGAACGCGCAGTGAAATTTGAATTTTGATCGAATCGAGTGATTAATTTGATTTTTTCATTTCGGCCAGATTGATTAAAATCTCAATTTGTTTAATGTATCGAGTTCACAAGCAATTACGTATCGGTGTTTGCGAGTTTTAACAAGTTTGTGGTGGTTTGTGAAGGGTTTTGTTTGTAATTTTAATGATTTATAATAAGTACAGAGCTGAAGAAAAAGTTACGCAACTCTTCTCATAGGATTAACGTTGATTGGGTTGCGTGACTTTTTGAATTACACACAACTGATCGAGTAATTGCTTTATTTCTGCTTTATTTTCGGTTTTACTTTCGATTTCACTTTAGCATCGCATAGATTAATATTTTGTTACGTTTTTTAAACAAATCTTTCAGTTTATCAATAGATTAAGTCAAAAGATCTTCCGATATTTGTCCCAAACGACACAATTTCAAATTATGAACTGGAACTTGGCTTTTTGTTGTTTGTTTACGTTTTACCGAAGTGTGAATTTGACGTACGGACAAAAAGATGAAGAAAAGAGTGGTGAAGAAAGTGCAAAAAGTGTTTGTAGTTGGGTGATGCGTGAGGGGCGAGAAGGATGCGTGGGCGGATGGCGACGGCGGTGCGGGAAGGGAGGCGCGAGGGTGGGGTAGGGTGTGGTAGGGGAGTGTGGAGAGACGGCAAAGTCATTCTCGCCTCCTGGCGGTCGTAAAGCGCGTCTTCCGGGGCATTGCGTCCGCGTGGCTCCCCCTGTGGGCCGCATGCATAAACACGAGATGAGGCCTGAGGGTGAGTTTATGGTTGGCCAGCGTCCAATTATGCAAATTTTTTTCTTTTTTTTTCTCTCTTTAAAACTTTTACTTGTCTCCTGCCATGAAAGTGAGGCGTGCGGAAGGAACGCGAGCGTCTATTGTTTCACACGAAACGCGACCAATGGAGTGAGCAAAAGAAAAAGAAGGAAAAAAACGCGAGTTTGCACTGCAAAAGTTGGTCGAGTGACAAACTTTGTTGGTTTTATAGTTGTGACTTTTTACAACAATTGCTCGCGCTCACGGTCCAAGTTTATCAACGACGCAAAGGTAACCGAACAGAAAGTGTGAAAAAATTCAAGTCGCACTTTATTAAATCGTCTTTGGACGCCAATTTTGGCACAAAAGAGGGAACTAATTAAAGGCGCGTAATCCTGTGGGCAATGTCACACCTATTACCCCCTGTCTTGTTGGAGGAACCCATCCATTTCACACTTAGTTGCTCATTTAACTCAACACAGCCACCGTGCAACTGGAAACCCACGAGCAGCTCGTGCTGAGATAACCATCGCATCGCTCGGTGATGAGCCGCGTTCCCGCCCCCACCGTTTTGTCACCGGGTCCCGCGGGACGGGTTGGGTTTCCCGCCAACAGGTCGACCTCGTCTCGGTGACCCCTCGGGTGGAGGTCGAGTTAAGCCGAAAATGAAACTCGTGTTGCGATTGAGGTGCGGGGTTGGTCACCGGGGGGTTGTGAGCGACGATGATGAGTGATGAGCAAAATGGCCGCTCGAGGTGATTTGGAGCAGGCGGCCGTTTTGGTAATCCGAGTGCTGATTAATACGGAGGGGAGAAAGGCGGGTAAAGATACAGATCAATGAACAGATGTGACCCTTATCTGCTACAAATTAATGGTTGGGATTGTTGAAAGGCTTGGGAAAATGAAGATGTGGAGTCAAGTGAATCGAAATTACGTATTATTGTCGGTTGGAAGTTTAAATGGTTTTTTTGAATGTAATTGTTGATGAGTTTTGTTGTTGAAGTTTTTTGGTTGTTTGGGGAATTTAAATGTAAAGTGTAATTAAGAAGAGTTAATTATAAAAAGCGCAATTAAAAAAAATTGGGGGAAAAGTAGAAAATGGAAAATGATTGAAAAGTGAAAAAATATTCAGAAAATTGAAAGTCTCGAAGTTTATTATAAAATGCAAAATACTAATTTGCATATTTTAATTTATAAAAATTGCTTTATTTAATTGAAATGTATTAATTTACTTTTAATTTAATTAACATGTTTAAGGCGAACATGAATAAGGTCTATATATGACCGCAGTTTGGATTTTTTTTAATTTTTTTTTTAAATTAATAAATTATAAAATTTGATCTGCTTCTGTTTTAGCATAAACTGTTTCACAAAACTGATATTCAAAAATGAAAACAGGAAAAAGTTGATTTTATTTAAAAATTCATATTTTTCTACTTATATACGATGAAAACAAACCTATAGAAAAAATTGTTTGCAAAGAAACGATAAGAATTAACTGTATATTTTAGGAATTAAGTTAATATTGGTTTCTATTGGGGGGAATCCAACTTGGTGGGTCCCCTATCTCCTTAAAGTGATTTAAACAGCACTAAATCTACAGTTTAAACATCATTTACAATTACTTCAACACTTTTCTGAATCACATACTGTTTATTCAATGCAAAGAGTACTTTTATTATTTTCTTTATTATAAAAACGAAAAATTATATCATAGATTTTACTAACCTAGTGCTTTATAATCGAACAAAAAACTCCTCAATACGTAAAGAAAAAAAATATTTGCAGTTAAGCTCAACTTTAATATCCAGCATGTAAAGAGGTGGCGTTCCTATAGATTCTGAAAGTAATGGCGGGGGTCGCGAGAGGGGAAACGCTCAGATGACCTCCGACAAGTGATGATGAAAACGCCATCAAGTGGAAAAAGCCGTTGAACAGTTGGGGCACATTAATTAGAATGGAGACTTAAGCACAACAAAGCATTTGTTGACGAAAGCAAATCTTAAAATAGTCACTTCCGATCTCTCTGCGAGGGGTCACTCTAAGACCTTTGACTCGGGTCCAAGGCCTCTTGGCTTTTTCCCACCCACGCGTTCCCTCTCGAGCAGACCAGGTGAAAAAGAGGGAAGTGGCAGGACGGGGGGAAGGGGACAGGGGAAGTAGTCGAGCGGTGTTTACGCCCTGGGGCTAAAGGTGACTCCATGGAGCGTCTCTTTAATTGCAGCTTCGCCTTAACGGGTCCATTTTGCTGGAACCTGTAGGAGGCAGGCCCCTAACTGCAGGATGTCCGCCCCCAATTTTCATTTCCCCTGCGGGCGGAATTTCTTGTCACGATGCATGATCGAACAATGCACTAATGAGGTGGCCAATGCTCATGCCAAGAAATCAAAACCGCACTTAATGAGCTCGGTTCCCACACGAACTTTGAAACCCACATCTCGGTTTTAACTCGATCCTTAATTGATGGTTTATTTGTATTTTATATCATTTGTGCGATAGAAGTGAGAATATTAAAGTGTAATAGAAGTGGGGGTACATTAAGATTTCGTCCTTATAACTCTAATATTGTCCTTTTTATTCATGCAACCCAGTTAAAACAGTTAGAATATTATCTGCAGATATTTACAAGTTTTTTTGTTTGCAGATTCTTGGCCGCTTTTGTTGTTTAAATATGTTTTTTTAAACTGCATATCAGCCACAAAAAAACTCTAAATATTTTGTTTTTTTTTTTTAGCTGGGAAGGAAAAAATGTTTGCAATGTGAAGAAAATTTTTTGTTTTTATAATTGACTTTCAAACCTGAACTAGGTTTTCAGGTTTGCCCAAAATCTTGGATTTGAGTTGGGACGTGTGAAAAAAGGCCAATGAAAACTTCAAAAAGAAAGAAAACGGAAAAGCAGTTAACCTTAAATAGCTTAGTTTGTTTATATTTATTTTTATAATATGAGCAGTGATAATTCTACAATTTGATAACATCATCCGGCAATCCTTTACTGCATTCAAATAAATTCGCCGATTCAAATGCAATCGATGAAATTAATCATTCTGAAAATTGAAAATTGCAAAATATTATCCCCAATGTATTATGTTTGACAAATGACCTATTTCCGAGAAGAAAGTAGAAAGGACTTTCCACTGGATTTTATATCCGGTTTTAAGGATCAAACATCTGTCTACATATTTATATATATAAAGAACAAGATTGACAAAGTAAGTAAATTTTGGTTTCAAAATGAAAATTAAATTAAATGAATGTAAATAACAGAGTAAATTAAATATGTAAAATGTGTTTATAATTTAGATATTTTTAAACACTATATTATAAATTACAAAATAAAAAATATTTTTCATTTTGTTTAAGTTTTCATCAAACAATTCCTTAATATAATTTTCTTATTTCAACTAAAATTCAATTCCTTAAAAATTAATACCCAATTCCATCAACTTCTTTCCAACCTCCCTCAAACAACCACAACAGCATCCACGCCTCTGACCACCAGGTGACCACTAACGGCATGGGAGGAAAAAATAACTACAGAAGAGAGAAAAAAAAACGAAGAGAGATTCAAACCAAATTGCTCACCTCCCGTAGCGTTCCTCCCCGCATCCGAAGGGCTGGAGGTTAAACGGGACGCCGCTGGACTCCCACATTTCCCCTCCCCATCTTTAAAAAAAACTTTCTTGAGAAAACCTTTTCAACAAACTTGTGTCTAAACTGGACTTCCACCTGATTGGTCCTCTTCAGTCGACCGCGTTTACGACCTCACCCGTCCCCCTACCCCTGCCTTCACCTTTTCTGCTTCTGGTGCTGGGACGCCCCTCACGCTCACGCGCATTTGAGTTGTTTGCTGAATTAGAATTTTGTGGACACCATCTTTAATGTTTGGTGGCCATATCTTCCGCTCGTGCGGCGTTTCATTTTTGTCCAATTCAAGAGCGGGGTGTCGCACGTGCAGATAAGGGAGCCTTGAACGTCCATGATTTGTAGGGTATCCGTGAATTGATAGTAGGCGTCAGATTTATGGCGGGGAAACGAAAACGTGGTCGAGTTTTTTTTTTTTTTTTTTTTTTTTTTTTTTTTTTTTTTTTTTTTTTTTTTGAAACAGTTTATTTTTAAGTTGCTGTTTTAATAAATTGAAGATTTTATTTGAGTTAGAGAACGTGTTCAAAGGGGGAAATGTAAATGAAGTGGTTTAATTGGTTTAATTGGTAACTGTAAAAAGTCTGTGGATTATTAGCACAGAAGTGAAAGCTGATGTTTTGTTGAAATTCAAGTCGGTGTGTGTTCGTTTGTAAAAATTGAATATTTTGACTGCGTATGTTGATATTGTTTATGTAAGGGTAACGTTAAAGGTTTTGCAGGTCCTGGGTCTGCATAAGATAAAAAATATTGCAGAAATGTGCAAAAAACTGTTTTTTTAACATTTTTGCTGCAATATTTTTGAAGACTCCCAGAAAATGAGTTGAAAATTCTAAGAGTCAGGCAAATAATATGCAATAACTAATTTGAGCGAATAATGTGCAAATGCTTGCAGAATTTAAGCAAATAGTATGCAATAACTGCAGAATTTTGACAAATCATCTGCAACTTCAAAATCTGCACATTTCCAACATTAAAATACTTACGATTATTTTGAGATTTTGAAGCCCAGACTCATAAGCCATCCTCAAAATTAAAAAATTAGTCAATTATACACAAACTCAACATTCTAGAATGTTACATTCGAAAATTAAACCAAACTTAGTTTTCTTCAGTTTTATGCTTAATTACATCACTTTATGTTGCTGTTTACATTGCAACTGCTGTTGAAAGTGACGTAAACAAGCTTTAAACTGAAGGAAAAGTAAGTTTGGTTTAATTTTTGAATGCAGCTACTGAGAACACTGTAGAAATATAGAAACCTCAATTCCATTTTACCCTTCCTTCTATTTAGTTAAGACATTTACCATCTCTTGTTCCTCGCACCAAAGATCTCATGAACTCGTCAACCCTAAACCATACAAATCACCTTTTAAAAACCCTTTCAAATGTTTCCTTTTCAACTCGCGAGTTTTGTCAACTTATTCCCACAATAGACTAAGCTCTCACCCATACATCAACTGACACGAAACCCATCAAAGACATTGACAAAAAGGTATTTAAACTTAAAAGCTTTCAGAAAACAAAACTTTTCGCTTTCCACACTTTCCTGCGCACACATGTACGACGTTTTAATGGTTCTTTCCGATTGCGATCGATGATGTCATGGCCCAATCAGCCAGGTGTCAATATGACAAATTGGCCACATGTTCTCTAATTCCATTCGCTCCCATTGTTTCTTGGCGTAATGACCAAAAGGGCCGCCAGATGTCGTCCCCACTTGCACACCCAAGCCAAAAACCGCGCCTCAGTCTAATTTTCCACTTGTTCAGTTCTCAAGAGAACCAAGAAGGCATTCATAATGGCGCACACACTAACAAGGCGTCTGCGCATGCGTCAATTGAGCCATGCGTGGGCGGAATAGGACACCGTGCTGCGTTGGCGACTTTTGAGACGAGAAAAAATGGGGGGACGGGGAAAAAAAGTACAGAATGTCTACGAGCGCATGCGTAGATTAACTTTTCGGTGATTTTCTATGTTTCTGCTGTGTCATTTAGTATTGTCGGTGTGGTCACGTGGCGTGTGGAATGAGGGGGTTAAATGGAAGGTGTGGGTTGAGATTTTTTTATTTTTTTTTTTAATTAATAAATCCGAAGGAAAATTCTTCCGATGAATTCTCGAGATTGTTGGTGACAGGAGGCGCCTTTCGGATGCGAAACAATGAATGGAATTTGCTTTGATGTTTTGTGATGATTGACAATCGAAGAGACGAAATCGGTGTTGCGTGTCCATTTTTTTTATTGAGTAATTTGTGTTGCAGTTCAAATATCTGGTTTTGGATAAAAATGTGTGATAAAGTGGTTTTATTACTCCTAATTTATTTTTATTGCTTTTTGTGATGAAAAAATATTTTGTATTAAATACGTCGTTTGTTTTATTGCAGTATTACTGATTGCCATCATGAATGCAATGATTGAGTGAAGATTCCTTTTGTTTTTGGTCGACCGACTTTTCAGATGTGGTGTGATGTGACATTTGTGGAAGAGACGGTCGGTGGGGGAAGAAGACCGCTAATGAAACAAGGGACGTCAAACAACGCGCCGTCGCATCCTATACCCTCGACTGAAATGGGGAAAGTACAATTTAGAAGGATGCCGAAGTAGGAGAGGTAACGAAAGAAATTATTCCACATGTAAACGTTTTAATGGTTTTTTTTATTTACTGGAAGTTGTGTTTTGTTGCTAAACATCGGCGTAGGAAGAGTGGTGCCATCTATGGAAGGAGATTGAAATTTGTGGTCGTGCTGTGACATGTGAGTAGGCATTATTTTGATTTATGAACTGGTTTGTCTTGTTGTTGTGAAAGTCGTTATTTTATATTCAGCCGTTCTTGGTGATTTTAAAATTATCGAAACGACCCAAAAATATGAAATGATGAATTTTTTTATATGGAACTTTAAAGTGTATAAATTTTTAAAGAAAAGTGTTTAAAATGTTAATTTTAATAATACCACAGCGGTGAAACATTTTATTTAAAAATGAATTTTTATTTTTAGATTTGGAGTTGCATTTGCCGGACAGCTACTCTTGCGATATAAATTACCCGCTGAAGTTAGGACGATTATGTGAAATTACAAGTATTATTTAATCAGAAAATATTCATGCGAAAATTGTATTAAGAATTTAATTGTATTTCAAAATTAATCCAATCAAAAGCGTATTAAATTAATTAAAGCAGCATTTTAAAAATTTTTATTTTGATTTATTCATGAAGAAATTTAAATAATAGCAGCCGAATCCACTAAAATACGTGAGAAGTAACTAAGTTATATAAAATTTAGGAATTCCGCCAAAGGTATTGAAATGAAGCTAAATGAAAATTAAAACGGGCATAACTTCGAAATCGAAAAAAAATTCTCTTTTTCTAACCAACCCGAGCCTCGAACCTACAAGAACAGAATTCAAAGACCAGCACTCCACCTACTACGCCACGAAGCGAGCACGTAAATCCACTTTCGTAAGATATACATAAAGTTTACCCCAGATATATGTAAATGAACACAACTTGGAAAAAATTAAAACAGGCGTAACTTCGAACAAACCCCATCAAAATAAAAATAAGGTCAAGGCTATTTCTACTAAAGTTCATAAGAATAGTCACGTGTTAAAAAATTATATACAGTAGTTTACATATGACATGAAAGTATTAATTTTAATGAAAAATTATTTACATGTGACATTAAAGGTTTAATTTTAATGAAAAAATCATTTAATCATTCAATTTAGTCACATTTATACAAAATAATTTCCTCTTTTTAATGAAATAAAGTTACAAGCTTCTTCTTTTTCGAAGGTAAACAACATCATTAACCCCAGAACAAAAACGGATGAAATTTACAATGCTTGTGGTATTTAAATTACAATTCATTTCTCCAACGGTGCATAATTAAGTAGTTTTTCGATTAAATCTACGTGACCTAACAACATTCTTCGGCAACAGTATCGTTTCAATCCAAGAGCGTCAAGGGCATCTCTAAAAATAAATATACATTTAGTCTCACGTAAAGGTCGATTAATATTCAGAAAAAGCGTGATAAACAATACAATACCCTTCTGTGTATTCAGCTTGCAATAGGCCTAAATACGCTTCCCATTTGTTTCCAATGACCTTACCGCACGTAAAACAGCGAATAGGAATAATCATCTCTAAGAAAACATAAACACAATAAATAAACTTGATTATAATAATAATTTGTAAGCAAATTTACCTGTAGATTAATGACAACTTAGAAAACGCTCCAAAGCAACCTTGCCGGTGAATTGCGTGTTTGTGTCGTCTATTGACAGAAAGAAAGAATGAAGCGCAATATATAGAAAACTGGCATCTAGTGACAGTTTAATAAACTAGATCGACTAGCCACAGACCAATTCATCTTACGTTATTTTTAAAAATGGAGGCTGTTTATTTTGCTTTAGTTTATGCAGCTGTAAATGAGCTTTTATGTCCTAGTTAGCCTACGTCGTAACAAATTTTTGTAAGTCGTTTGGCTTCTTTTTGCAACTAATGATATTTTTAGACTGTAATATCCATTATAAATTTTATACATTTTATTTTTACATTCAAATTATTAATAAGAGCAAATCTAATTCCAGATTTACATGATTTTCCACAAAGAGCACACAATTCCAGTAATTATAATTTCATCAAGATGCAGCTGCTTAGAGCCCAGCCCTAAAGGTAACGTTAATTATCTATTTTATTTTATTATAAATTATTACAAAAGATTTATAATAAAAAAAAGATAAAAAGTTGATTAATTAGAAATATCGAAATATAAATAACGTTAACCCGTTTTAAACGAATACAATAAACAAATTATATGTTCGATGTTGTTGTTGCGTGTTGTCACCAAAATAAGGCTTTTACACTCGAATGTTTTTGGCCGAATGCCAAACTGTATCTGGTTTTTGTGGCACACAACAGCAGCAAACGTTGAGTGGATAACATCTTGGCACATTGGGGAAACATATGCAGGTAAATATTCAAGGATTTGTATTATATTACGAGCGAACTTCCTACTTAAACGTATTAAACACAGAAAAATACAACGCATTACATTTTTAAAAATTTTTTTTAAAAACTAAAAAACAAAAATTTTATTTTTTCAATTTTATAAATTTTATAGCAGTAAATATTTATTTATATATAAAAATAATAAACGGTAATCAAGGTAAAGAATAAAGTTAAATGTGTTTTAAATTTCCATAACACTTGTTTTACTTTTTTATTTTTTTTTTATTTTTTGTATCCTATTTTTAAAATCCTATTTCCAAAAAAGAAAAGAAGTTTTTATGTAACCTAACCTAAAAAAACTATCAAAAAAAACAAGTTAACTCGTGTTTTTTTATACAAAAAAAAAATAAAAAAAATTATCGAAACTTGCACTTAAATACTTGAAACCACTTGAACCCACTTTTCACATTTTCCCCTCCTATCGAATACATTTTCCACAATTCGCATTTAAATATGGAATGGTTCAATTTAATTTCTCGCTTTTGACCTCGACTGATCAGACCAAACTTGGAGCAGAAAGCCCTGACCTAAGATTATCTCTCGAGTGTAAGTGAACGCTACTTTTATTTCCATATGAAAAAGCACGAAAACAATTTGTCATCTCGCTCTTGCATCAATTAGTTCGTGACAAGAGAGAAAAAATTGCACCTTTAACTTTTTAACTCTACAATAAATCCATTCATGAAAACCGACCTAAATAAACATTAATATCAAGGGTCAACAATAATAAAATGTAAAATTTAATTTAAATATAATACTGAATAAGTGTGACCCACTTTGTTAAATATTTTAAGCAAATCAGTAATGAAAGGGTTAAGTTGCTCATCACGAAATTTGATCCGTTTGATGCAGTCTGTCAGTTTCCTGAAGGTTTTGACAGTTGTTAGCCTCGATCGACGCCCACTGTGAATTTTTGTTTGCAATTTACAATTAATTAATATTTTTGCTTTGTTGTTATTTTGCAGGCCAGTAGGAATTTATATAATACAATACAATGAAGAGAAGTGGTTATACGTGCATCAGGATCACTTTTTGTACATTTAATGTTATCTTTTGGGTGAGGAAATTAAATTTGTTTTTTGTTGCCATTTTTCTTCATTAATTTTTTTTCCTCCTTTTTACAGTTGGCAGGTTGTGCCATTTTGGGCGTTGGCATTTGGTTGTACTTAGCTTATGGTGGTTACGCTAATTTATTGCCGTCGTACAGTCCGCTTAGTGCCGATAGTTTGTGCATTGCGATAGGAAGTATTACTTTTGTTTTGGCATTTTTGGGGTATTGCGGATCGTGGTTTCAAAATAGATGTCTACTTGTTACAGTAAATAATAATTTGTGTACAACACTGCAAGAAAAATCAGATTTATAAAGGTTAATAATGATTAAATTAAATTTATTGTTAAAATTGATATGTAGGGTACGGATTTTTCGGGCGGAAAAAAATTGAAATTCAGGGGTAGAAGTCGGTGTTTGAAATTTTTTCCAAATTGGATTTAATCGGATTAAAAAATTTAAATTTAAATTTTTTTTAAAAAAAATTAGGCTGAAATCTGATAAAATTGGTTGTAGAGCAGCAAAACTTCAATAAAAATCATTCAAAACAATAGAATTTCATTGAATAAGCTCCTCAATCCAATTAAATGGTTAAATTGAAACAAAATTAGGCAATTGTCAATTAATCAGTCAATAATTAGTTAAATTATATGATTTACAAGTGAAAACAACCTAGCACAAACCCAAAAATTGGTTTTTTCGGGTTTTTTCTGGTTTTACCTAATTTAATTATTTGTAAATCTGATTTTTCTTGCAGTGAAATTTTAGTGTGTTTACTGAGTTTTGTAGTTTTCTTTGTGTTGTTGTGATAAAGCAACTTTAGTTGTCTTCAGTTACATAAGTCCGAGATATCAAAGCCTTGTTGTTCTCTTAACTTGATATCATCATCTTATTTTCTCGTTAAAGTTGAGGGGATTAGATAATGAATATTACATGTAGTTTTTATGAAATCCAAGTATGAAGTTTTTTTCTTCCTGGTTTGAGAAATTTTATTTTCCTTTAGTTACGAGGAATAATAATTTGTAATTACGTTAATTATCTTCTATTTAGATGTATTATTTAATCGTTTTATCAGTTTGTTGTTTCTGAAAGGAAATACAGGGTCGAGGTTACGAGGAATTATAATTCCATTCATATTTGGCCTAAAAATGATTGAAATTCATGGCAATAGGTTAATGTTTACAATTACTAAACATTGTTCTTGAAATCTTTCCACATCAAGGAAGTCTAAACATGGAATTCGATTTTATCTCGACTTTTGGACTGAACTGTGGTCTTAATTTAAGACCACAGTTCAGTCCAAAAGTCGAGATAAAATGGCTTTAAGACTCTTAAAGCCATTTGTTTGCAAAAAAAATCAAAGAATTTATATTCTACTTTGCATCCTGAAATAAATATAAAGGAAAGAGAAAGATAAGCCCAGATCTGACTCAAAAAGGAAAAAATCACTTGCCACTTAAATCTTGTCTGTGATCAAGAAATCCCAGACTTTGAAGAGAAAGAAAACTGCAAACTCCCACACTTTTATTTATTTATAAATTAAATTTCTAATTTTTGTTATTTTTTTTCTAGTATTTAATTTTGACAAGTGTTCTGTTTTGTTTGGAAGTAACAGCTGGTTCATTAATGTTCTTTTATAGATCTGATGTAAGCATTTTGAGGTGGGAGTTGTTTTGGTAGATTAATCATAATTTTCTTTAATTTCAGGTTTCCGATGTTCTCAGGGATGAATTGAAACATGGTATTAAAGAGAAATATCTTGGGGTTGATGAGAGGGGTTTCACACAAACTTGGGACCACCTGCAGATGGAAGTATTAGAAAAAATTAAAATTAATTTAAAATTAATAATAATAATTAATTAATTAATTGATTTTAGTTTGGCTGCTGTGGAGTGAATAATTACTCAGATTGGTTCCACACTAAAGCTTGGCCTGATAAAGACTGGGTGCCCGATTCTTGTTGTAATTTATCAAATGGTAATTTAACTGATTGCGGAAAGAAATTGAATCCGGCATATTATCATAAGCAAGTAAGTATGTTTACATATTTTTCTATCTTATCTGGAAAATATCGTTGACTTTAAATGGAATTTTTGATTTTCCTTTTCCCAAAAAAAAAAATTTAAAAAAACAGGGTTGCCTTGAAAAATTGCATTTATGGCTTGTTGAGCGTATTCATGTGATTGGTTTAATCATACTGGCGTCAACTTTTATTCAAGTAAATCCATTTTGTAAAGATTAAGTGTGATTTTACTAAATTTCTTAAAATTGCAGTTGTTTGGTGTGACAGCTTCGCTTTTACTTTGCTGTACTTTGCGTCGAAGACGAAGACACCATAAATTGTAGATTAAATGCAATCAAAACATTATAGCGGGACCATATTATATATGAAAAAGAAATATTATTTTAATTTCAATTTGTTTCTACAAATTGTTGAGAATCGTACGAGAAGTACATACAATGTATATTTTATTTTAAATAGCTATTGTAATATTGCAATTTGGAACAGTTTTTTTTATTTTATTTTTTGATGTACTCAAAGTACAAAAAACTGGCTAAACTAAGTACAAAATTGAAAATTAAAAGAAAATGTCTTTTATTTACTGCCAATCTGTGTTGTGTGTATTATTACATCAATAACAATAATGCATGCGGCACGTGCTGACATTCTTTATTTAAAATAAAAGGTTTACAGGACAAACGTGATGGACCTTGATTTTGGGTTAATCTTTTACCTGTTTGATTTTATCACTGATTTTTATCCGTTTTATCCATTTCTTTCAGACTTAAAAGTAAAGTCCATTAGCATTTTAGGTTCCGTTACGAATCCTGGATTAAAGTGACCAAAAAGACATGGATGGGGACACACAGGTTTTTGAAATACGTTGAACGGTTGGAGGAGATAAATAATAATTTTTCTTAAGGTTTGCGTTTCCGACGCTCAATTGCATGACTCAGATTCGACGTTCGCTAAATGCCAATCGAGTAATGTGTTAGATGGACGCGGCGTTGCGAGTGGGGATGATCACATACATAATATTACAAGTTGTCAATGGTTGAATGCTGATGCAAACGTGTGGGTCAGTGTTGACGACATGAATAGTGATGTGAATGAAAATTACGCGCCTCTGGACTTGTTTGAAGACGATAACGAGGAATGTTTGGACAGTTCGCAGAGTTTAGTTAGTTCGAGGAGTCGTGGCTATCCGCAATGCCATTCAGCTCACTGTGTTTTTCAAAACGATGGCCAAACCGAATCTGTGGTTGCAGCTGCTTCTGCTGGATCTCGGGGTCTATATTGCAGTTTGTCAACTTCGTGTCTGTTGGAGGTGTCGAACGAACAGCATTCGACCACCGATGGCAACGAAAGTGGGAGAGTTTCGCCGTTAGGTTACGATAACGTTCAAGGTGGGATTAGTGATGGGTTAGAAACGAGTTGTGAAAACGCACCCATACCGAGATTTAAGCCCACAGTAAGTTCTTTTTTTTAAAAAATTTAATAAATTTTGATTTCTATTCTGTTTTATTTATATTAGATTAATCAACGTGTAGATGAAGAAGAACCAGACCCGGAATTGCCACGGATGTCAACAATTTTGGAGAAATTGCCTTGGAATTCAATAAGAGCGCGCGAATATCTTGTCAATTATTTACAAGTAGCTGAACAAAAAGGAGTATAACAAAATCCAATACTTAAAAATACACAAAATTTTTTTAAACAACTTTTTTAATGAAAGGATCATTACAAGATGCAGAAATTGAAACAACAACTGAAATACTTAAACATCCGGCATAAAAAACGGTCGTACAGCGAAGACAACAACCAATGGAACGGCCAAGGGTCACCAACTTCGAAAAAAACCACCAACAGCGAAACTTGGTGGCGTAACGGGATGAAAACAAATCACGCGAACAACCCTTCCCCTGTGAAACACGTTCCTCTTCCAAACGTGGAAATTCGCCGCACGGACGTTTGGAATCCTCATTGTCATCAAATGTCACAACCCAGAATTCCCTTATTAAGAAACGCAGGTCCTCATTTGCAAATGGCAGTTCCATATCCACCTACACCGTGGCCGACGCCTTATTGGGAGGCTCCGTACACAGACAATTGGTCCCGTCCGCAGTTTGCGCCTGCGTGGCCTGTGCCATGTCCCCCGTGCGTTTAACGTGAATTACAAAAATTTGTTTATTTATTCCTTATTTGGTATTAGATGTCCACCTGCCTGGGGAGGTTACCGCCGTCCTCCATTGCCTCCTTCACTTCCACTCGCTGGAGGAGATATATTTCGAATGAAACAAGTATTTTATTGTGATATTTTATTTTATAAGGGAAATGAAGTTGATTTTTTTTTAATAGGATACTCGTTGGTCAAGAAGAATGGGCAGATTCTAGAGAATCAGATATACGGAAGGGTGTTTAATTTTATAAAAAATGTTTACCACCGATATTTGGTCTTTAGAAGACGAAAATTTGAATAAAATGTGATAATTATGGTCAAAATTAATATTAATTGATGTTGAATTGAAATACACACGGATTGCTACACAATATGCAAATAGGTTTTACAGGGAAGCAGCTGGATTGCGAGGTGTTTTGATGTAGGACAATGAGATGAACTTAGATAGCGTAAATAATTTATTAGTTGATTTAAATCGTTTTATTTTGCAGTGAAATCTAACAATGAAATGCTACTTAGAATTCGGTAAGAGCAGTTTTCATATTGTTAACTATTTAATTTCTTCAGTTTTTGGGTTTTTAGAAATCGTTTAATATTTATTTAGGTTTATTAGAATTTAGTAATTTTTACTAACTTTAGCTACCTAATAAAATTGATGTTTAATGAACTAAAATGTAATTTTTAAGCTTCAGTGTTAAATTTTCGATTACCACTAATTTTAAATTAAGTTAATTTTTATCCACAATACAAATAATTCGATTCTTAAATTTTGGGAAAAAAAAACTTTATTAAACATTACGCCTTCACATAAAATTTTATCAAATGACGATGGAGTTTTAAGTAAAAAAAGAAAACAAAACTAAAGAATACTTCAAGAGGTCGATTTTAATTTTTCTAGCAATTCGTCAGCATTTTCCCCAGACGCTACTCTAATCAGTAAAGGAATTGCTGTATTTGCTTCTACTTTCGGTGAAATAGTTGGATGGGGAACGCAACAAATCATCACATCTTTGTTTCCGATTCTCTGCATTGGAAATGAGGGGTTGACGATTATGTTCAACATTATATTACCTAAATTTAAAATTAAAAAAAAAACAGTTTTTCAATTCTCAAAAAAAAAAAAAAAAAAAAAAAAATTAAATACCTAAATTAGTATAAGCTCGGATCACCAACTGCAATTTACCATCCAGATTTTTCAAGTGTAACATGCCAATTCCTTTTTCAATAAACGTTCCCTCATGCTTATAGAACAATTTGCACTTCTTGCTAAAAAACGCTCCTTCCTCCTCGACCGGAATAATAACCTGGGGCTCTTCTAAAATTAAACAATCAAATGCCAAATTAGCAATAAAAACCAAAATAAACAAATCAATTTTACCTTCAGCTTCCTCTTCGTTATCACTTTCATTTTCTCGCGATTCTGTAGCGATAGGAGTACCAGCAAATGAGAATTTAGGCGTTGATAAACTGTATAATTAAAAAAATAATTATTTATTATTCCTTCTGTAAGGCCTTCTACAATACCTATACCTAGTGTTTGCTATATCCATTTTAGGAGGTTTAAATTGAACTATGGAATTAGTTGATGGAATTCCAACAACAATTGGCACATTATCCACTGTTTCTGCTCCTTGCGTTTCCATAGCTGTGGGTGGAGGACTGACGGTTATGTTTTTCCCACCGGAAAAATGCCCCGGCAAAGTGTCGACAGCTTGCGCTAACGGTCGAATGCAGTCCACCGTTAATGGACTCCTTTGCTGCAACTTTGGCGGCGAGTTTGACGACACTGAAGACGGGCTTGCGTTCTGCAGCATCGTGGTGCACGTCGGTTGAGTGACGGAAATCAAATTTGGAAATTTTCCCTCCATTTCCAAGTAATATTTCTCGTAGTCGCGAAAGATCGGAGTCAAAACGCAGTGTGGGTTCTGCTGCACATGCATCGTGATCCACTTGACAACCGCTTCGTTCAAGACGCGTAGTCGGCGGAAAAAGTCGCCGACGGTCGTTGTCGGTTTCAGTGGCGACGCATCAGCGGATTCGGCGTTGCCCGTGGAAATGGGGTTTGTAAAAGCGTTACCCGTCGTCGGCAACGTGCTTGCTGAGGAAGTTGTGGTTGTTTTGCTTGCACCCGTGGTCGTCGCAGTAGAATTGCCATTCACTTCTGTCGTAGCTGGAGATACGGTTTTTGGAGTATTCATGTCGAATTGGAAAAGGTTAGACGTGGCTTTGGAATTATGTATCGCGGTAAAACCAGTAAAAGCTGACAAAACATTTGCACGTGAATTTTGATTTGAACGGTCCATAGCACTTGCATCCTGTGTAATTTTTAAAAAAAATTAACGTTCCATGTCTTAAGTTTATTAAATTAATGAAGTTACCGGTGTTGAAATTCGTCTTCTGGCCTTTTTAACGGTCCTGTTTCTCATTTCATCTGATGTAGCACTTGTAAATGAACCAGCCTGAAGTGAACGAAATAAAATTAGATCTTGAAATACAGTAAATCAATATTAATTAGCTTTACTTCTTCTTTATCACTCTCTTGATCCCAGTTATCCTGATGAAGGGGTGTGGTAGCGGTACGTTTAGCCATGTCTGAAATTAAGTAAAGTAATATTAATTTCGAGAAGCTTCAGAATGGTTGTTTAATTTGATCCGCTGGTAATGCAATGCTAGCCGCATGACATGCCACCTTTGGCGTTAAGAAACGTTGGTGTCGATTAGCCGGGGCAAAATATGACTTTAAAACACTGTAGTAAAGTAAACGTATTATCATAAATGTCAACTTACTGGTGAAATGGGTTAGACTGTTTATTACGTGCACTACTGAAGGGCAAAATGATCTTCTTCTGCTTTAACTATCAAGTCAGTATTCAAAGAAGGCCGCCATGATGAAAGTAGGAATACAAAGTTGGCGGTACAAAATTTTGCATCTCAATTTAAAGTGGTTTAAAGAGTTTTACTAGTTAAAAGTTTCGGTTTGACACGGAACATTTTTTACTCAGGAACGTAGAAACAGAAGCTTGAAAAGGTTAGATGGAAGTTTGAAAGACAATGAATGCAAATTTGTTAACTGGCGTAATAAAGTAGTGCGGCTATTTGATTTCAAATGTGAAACGATTTGGGGGCCGATAACGAATTACGTCATTAGTATCAGATGTGATAAAACGTGATTTGCAAATAAAATTTTATTTCACTAATCAGATTATGTGCTTAAAATAAACAATACAAAAATATAAAAGGTTAACATATCGCAGAAATGTGATTAAAACTGCGGAGAATCAAGTACGGATGACGTAACGATCGAATAACCCATCCTTTGCCAAAGTTCTTCATCCGGGAATTCGACCAAAGGTATCGGGCCGGCCATTTTACTCCTCATTCGGAGCTCTGATTCAACACTAAATAATCCCTCCGCAAAATCTTTTTATCCATGTCAGAAGTTTGTTTGCAGTTTCCTACTCATTCCATTAATTACGCAGGTTGCAGTGGCAACTTTTTCCAAACTCTTTACTCCCTTACAACGATCCGGAGAGACCGAATCGACTGTAATCGAGCAAGGCGCAGGCGAGTTGGTCGGCGGTGAAATGGCTTCGGCCCGTGGAGTTTGGGGAACACAATAATTTTCAACACCCCTCGAATATATTTTCTCCACACTTAAAACCAGTTTTTTGCAACTCCATTAACGGTCAGCAAAAGTGGATAACCAGTGAATTTGATGTAAAATGGAGCTGCAAAATTTGCAGCAGCAGTTGAAAGTAGCAATTCAGAGCCATCAGGTGGGTTTACAAACTCTTTTCTTGTTTAGTTTTTCATCCTTACAAAATGTCTCGATCTGTTTATTCCATCCGCAATTTTTTATTTACACCCGGCGGTAAACGTTCCGACTCTAATAACTGCCGTAACGCTTGTTGAAACCCATTTTTCCACATTTGAAAACGAAAGAAGCACTTGGGCGAGTGCAAAATGTATAATTTTTTTACATTTTTATTAAATTATTCAAAATGTTTTCCGCGATCAGAGGGGAAAAAACGGGATAAATTGTCGCAGTAATTACACTTGGAACGAGTTTTAATTAGTTTGTTGATCGCGATTTTGGGGGAAAAAATGGAGAAAAATTGAACCGGTTGAAAATGTTTATCGTGTAGATGAGTGTTGACATCAATTTTCATCTTGAATCGCATCTTCATCATCTTGTAAATGTAAACATCGAGATGTAGATTAGGTCGAATCATGTGGAATCACGATGGAGGAAGTTGAGTTAAGTTGTTCTCACTTTTTCCTGCACTTTTATCGGACATTGAACTGCGTCTTCCCGTCTGTTTATATGCTCAGAATAATTTTTATTTTCATCGATCTTAAGGCTCGTTTGTATCGATTATTGAATACTTATCAACGTATTGAGTGAAACGTTCGTTTTTCTGCAAAAAAATTAATTTCAATTTTTTTTTTTATTAAACAGATCCTTGTTTCCAAGATGAAAGCCGATCCTCAGGTACTGTGTGCAGAGTTGGTGTGTCATTTTATCGATCTTTGTGCCAAGTTGTGTTGGGCACAAAGTAGGCCTAAGTTTGGGCCTAATTTGGGATCAATTTGGGCCGCACTTAAAACAGTCGTTTGCTTTCAATTTTCTTTTCTTGATTGAATTTTTAGACGGAAATGAAGTAAAACTGGCTTTTATTTTTAAGTTAATGTCGACTTGGCACTTTGAAAAGATAATTATTGATCGATTTTGGATCGATTTACTAGTTTTTACCCATGATTAATTTGACTTTTCAAATTGAGTCGAGTTCAGCATAAATTGGGAGAGAAAAAATTGTCCTTTAATTAACTAGATAGATTGTTGTGTAAATAAAAAATATTAAATATTAATAGAAATCAAAAATAAATTAATATTTAATGAATTTCAAAATTAAATTAGTCTTATTTTATTTTAGAATGCATTGCTGCAAAGACAACTACACGAATTACAGGCTGAAATTATGGCACTAAGTGATAAACAGGTACTAAACTCAATTGATTTTACAAAGTTTCTCACCTTTTTCACCAACTTTCAGAAACAAGTTGTGCAACAACTTAGGAAAGAAATCGAGATAAAACATCAAAGTAATTCTTATCACGTGCAGCGGGAAGTAAATCACGATCACCTCTCAGTACAAGTAAAGCATTTTAATTCATTTTGCTCGAATAAAATCGAAGTTTTAATTATTTTTGATATTTCAAAAAGACAACTCCACTTTCATTGGTGAAAACATCTGATTTCTTCACCATAAAATCAGTTCCGGTGGCAGTCACGTCAACACTGGTGCCCAAAATGACTGCAAACGAACAAAATAAACCCGTTTTTGTAACGAGTCCAAAAAGTAGTGTTACAATAGACTCGGGTGGAGTCGTTGCTGCACTTAATTTGACTCCCGCCATTCGGGTTCCCCAATACCCACCCCCGTGCCTCAGGCCTACCCTAGTTCAGGTATATTTAATAATTTAAAATTTGGGAAAGAATTAATGAGATGTTTGTTTGTTTTAGCCTCAAGTAAGGTTGCCCTCTTCATCTCCGTCTCCAACTGTTTCTGCTCGAATGAAACGGGCATCGCCAGTGACCACACTAAAAGAGGAAAAGACCAATAACTCACTTGTCATTACTAATAGTGTTCATAATAAAGAATTATTCGTAAGAAAAGTAATAATTTGAGTAATGAATTTTTTTATTGATAATTTTATTGTGTGATAACAGCAAAAAGTAGACTTCATGGCAGCTCTCGGTCTTATAACGCACGACACATTATCAGAGTTACAAAACAGAAGATCGGAAAGAAAAAGACGGACGACTGCGAATCCGCAGTTTAGTTACGGAAACTGGGAATTGTCCGGAGATGTAATTTTTAAAAAAAAGTATTTTTGTGGAATTTTGAATTTAAATTATTTTTTAATTTGCAGAAAAAAAGAAAGTCCAATAATTATTTAACGAGTCCACTTCCACTGAACTTCAGGAAGCCACGTGGTCGACCACGTGTGGGTTCCACCGCCAGCAATTGTCCTGCCACTCCAGAAGACGGTTCCTCGAACAGGCAGTCGCCGAACGGAGGAACGGGACCACCAATTCGAAATGGAAGCATTGATGTGAGAAATTTAATCCGAATTTTTGAATTTTTAAAAAAAATTTATTTTGGTCGCAGGATTCAGCGGAAATATGCTCCGTGTGCCAAAGTGGGGGAGATTTGTTACATTGTGACACGTGCCTGTTAGCCTTCCACCGGACCTGTATCGATTCCTCGCCTTCAGATTCATATTCCGGTTCCTGGATTTGTCCTAAATGCCAATTGATGAAGAAGGCACCTGTTCATTGGCCAGGTCAATTGGCCATTGTGCACAGCTACATTGCTCACAAGGCTGGTGCGTAGTTTGATGTAATTTAATAGGTTTATTTTTTATTTTTTTTATTTTGAAGTTTTTGTGTATTTCTAAATATTTATTTAAAATTTATTAAAATTTTAGCGAAAGAGGAGGAAAAACGAAGACTATTAAAAAGGAGCTTGGAGCTTAAATCCGAATTGAGCCAGTTGGAACAAAAGGCAAAACTGCTTAGTGAAACGATAGCTGTAAGTTGTTGTTTATTGCAGAGCTGGGACGTGACACAGGCACCGTACAAAAGCAAATTGAAAAATTCGGAAATATTTAATTTTCACATTTCACACTGCAGAAAATAACATTTTAACTGAAAATACATATTATTTTTCTACATTTTCTTAGAAAATTAATGAAAAACAGAATTTTTTTGCGTCATCTATAAAATAAATGCAAAATTTCATACTTTTTCGTAATTATAAGAAAATCGGAGCAATATCTCGTCCTTTCTCTGGTTATTAATTCACTATTCCACACTATAACTAACACTCTTCACTCTTTCCAACCAGGTTCAAATCCATAAACGGAATGAACTTTATCAATGCGCCCAACAGACTCAGGAATCCATAGATATGCTCAAGAAATTTATCAGACATTTTCAAATATCCTGAGAATAGTCTTGGTAATTAGGTTTTGTAATTGAGGAAAAACCGTCGATTGGGTCGCTTTTATTTATTTATTTCACTTATTTCCATTTCTAAATTGTAGTATAAGGAAAAAGTGTATTTTTTATTTGAAATTACCACAGTGAGATGACAACTGTGGTCTTAAGGGGTGAAGTACTGTCGTTTGAATTCTATGTACCGTATATTTATTTATTTTTTTAATTTGATGCAAGGTGTTACAATTTATTTTGTTTTGTTTCTTTGGTTTTGTTGACTGATAAGAACAATAGCAAACAGTTTGTAATACTCAAGTTGCCAAACGAAAGAAAAAAAAGACATATCATTAGTTCTAGTCAAACTAGGCCAGAATTACATCCTAGGCGCTTCCATGTTTTTTTTTTGTAATGTTTCTATTATTACAGTCAGTAATTTTTGTTGTTGTTGTCATTTTTTATTTGAATTTTAATGTTTTAAATTTTTTTGAAACAAAAAAAATGCATAGTATTAATTTTTTTACGGCTGGTTACGTAATATTAATTCTAGTCTTTTTAAAAATACAAATTTTGAGTATTAAACGAATCTTGGAGTTTTATTTTTTATTTATTATAGATAAATCTGTCAATTGATGAAATCATTTGTAAAATAATTATCTTAATTGTGTTGTTACTGTAATTAATTTTAAGTTTTTTTTTTATTGGTTTGTAATAGTTTGACTTCGCCCTTGTGAAAAAATGGAAAGTAAACTGCATAATAAGTTATCTGAAGCAATAAGTTGCGAAATTTGAGTTACGAATGTAGGGCGTGGTCTATAAAACCCTTGCAAGTGTTTGTTGTGACGCAGTTACTATATTTTTTATCATCACCACCTTAAAAATGAAAACGAATGCTGACTTGATCTTAATGTAAGGTTGTGCAGTGCATGAGTGGTGTATACTCCTTTGTACAAAGTTTTACTCATTTTACTTCAAAATTAAAAAGAAAATAAAATTTTAAATGTTTATAAGGAATTTGGTGTTGTTTTTTCAACTGTTTATGGAATTTGGCGAGCTGAAAAGGCGATTTTTTTTAAATTTATTTTGAAAAAAAAAAAATTGTATGATGGAGTCACTAGATGGCTGGAGTGTAGAAGCGATAGGCCAAGCCTACATCCGAGTGTTATAATTGGGTGTACGATGCGAGTTGTTATCAATCATGTGTTTAGCTGCTTTTGTGTTTACGAATCACTGTCAGTTTACATTTTAAATGAAATCTATTGATTCAGGTAGTATGTAAAGGTAATTAAATTTGTTTGAATGAAAATTTAAGATTTTTTTGAATGTTTTTTTTTAGCTATCAAAACCGAGAGTATTTATAACAATGGTCACAGATCGCATTTACCTTCTACCTTTGGGTTTATTCATTCTTCTTCCAGCTACATTCTGCATCACGTAAATTCTAATAGTTAAATCTAAAACGTATGAAGAAATAAATTTTTGAAAATTTAAATTCTAGGTACATAATTTCAGTAGTTTTAGGTCATGTCGAAGCGGATTTTCCTTACATTAGGTAAAAAATAAATTATAATTTAAAGAAAAAACGAAGAAATAAGAAATACTAAATCTCTTAATTCTAGTGACACCGGCACTCACGTTCCAGAAAGTTGCATTTTTGGCCAGCTGCTTAATATCTGTGCAGTGCTTTGTAAGTGTAGAGTTACAATTAATGAATAAACAAATAAATACTAAAATAAAAATAATAAATTTTTATTTCGTAGTCGCTGTATGTGTTTATGTGAGGTACAAACAGGTGCACACTTATTATCGGTACCACTTAACTGGAGAGAATATCCCACGACTTAATAAAGTAGCTCTTGTGTTAGGATGGATTTCACCAGTTGGAGTTAGCATGGTCGCTAATTTTCAGGTAATAAAAATTACAAATTTCTTGTAAATGTGAATTAAATTATTTATTTATTTTTTAAAAAGGAAACTAGTCTGCTTACAGTTCACTTAATCGGTGCTCTCTTAAGCTTTGGTGGCGGCACCTTATATATATGGGTGAACGCCGCTTTATCGTATTTAGTGACTCCTGTGATTAATACACGCCGTATGGCACACATACGTGTTGTGATGGCAATAATTTGTACATCTGCATTCTTAACCAGTAAGTAAGCAGGTGGTTTATTACTTTATTGTTATTTTTAATTGATTTGTTTAATTTTCAGCCAGTATTGCAAGTCCATTATCATTATCTCAATTTCATGGCAAAGATAAAACTAAATGGTTTCCAGATGACGGGGTGTGATGAATTTAGTTCAATAATTAAGACAATGTTTTAATTTTTTTAAACTTTAGGGTTTTACGTTGCATGTAGTTGCCACAGCTGCTGAATGGATTTTAGCTATTACATTTGATGCTTTTATTTTGACGTTTGTCCGAGAGTTTCAACGAATTACTGTAGCTACACCTCAGGTTTACCTTCAAATCGAAGAATTGCGAACACCGATTCCAGTAGAACCAGCTTCAGTGGAGGAAGGAGCAGCAGGCTCGACTGACGGAACGCCAAATCCTCCTTTTAAAGAATTTTTGACGTAATTTGCTGGCTATTGAATTTGTATTGAATTTATATACTTAATATTCTATGCTATTGATGAGATCACGTGTAAAAATGTTTTGTTTATGCAATTTCTTCCAGCTTGAGAAGTTTGTAATTATTGAATAGTAAATAATTGTTAAAAATTTATTACTTCATTATTTTTTACTACATTCAAGACATTTTACAACGTTTTTTCAAACACTAATCATAATATCTTCTCTTCAAAGTACGGTATTTCTTAAGCATATAAAGAGCTTCTAATTCCTTAACTACAAATTCTCCATGCTTAATTTTTTGTTCAATAATTTCTGAATCCGTGATATCCTTATTTCTCATAAAAGCTGGTTTCAAACGGGTCTTGAAGTAATCATATCCTTTAGGATATTCTTTACCTAAGTGCAGCAACTGGAAAAATATAAATTGAAAATAAACATCATCCAACTAATGTTTTGAAAGCAAGAAATAATTGAGGTACCGTTTTGTATAAATTCTTAACTCGTAATCTTGTACTTGCAGACATAGACCAATAATATATTAAAATGTGGCAATCATTCTGTTAGTGATACAAAAATTGTATCGTTTGGCCTTCAACCTGATGCAGCCATTTTGTTTGTTTTGACTTTTGTGGATGTGGAGGCAATGATGAACTACGGAAGCTTCCAAGACGCTAAACAATTTTGCAAGTACACATAACATAACAGTTGCTTCTGTAAATATATTTAAATTTCTTTACTAGTATTTTTCCATTGCTCTTTTTTTCTTTTAAAGGTCTAGAAAGTAGCATAATTGGAAATAAATCAACAAACGCTATTTATTAAAACGATTTTTATTTGACCAAAGTCAAAGTTAATTTTTTTTTAAATTTCCAATAATTACATCTACATCTGAGAGTAATTTATTTTCAGCTTAAATGCAAATTTTTAATTTGAATAAAACCTTTCCATTAAAAATTTTAATCAACAGAGTGCATTGCTGAAGTTCTTTCATGAGCGCTGTTGCTAGGCGACGATACATTGTAAACATTATGGAGGATAATAAGTTTGCATTTGATTAAAACTTAAAACAAATGTATGATAACAAACCATAAATTGAATTAACTCATAAGAAGTAGATTAGTGGTAAGAAGAAATATTTAAATTAATAAGTTTCTATCAACAAACCATTTTCATAAGCAACGTTAGAGAAAATATTCACAAATAAGTACCAATATATACAGTAAAAAATGGCAGAAGAAGGTAAACAATACAATAATTTTTTTTTTAAATTTAATTTTTAATTAAAAATATTTAGAGGACCCATTGGCAAAAGAAAAGGAAGAAGAGAGGTTAAGATTGGAAGCAGAAAGAGAAATAGCTATAGCAAAATATAAACGATACCTTTTTGTGAGCATTGATTAATTTTCACACAGAAAACCTTTAATTACATTTATTTTAATTCAGAACACACAATTAAGATTAAAACAAAACGAAGAAACTGCAGATATGTGGAATAACTATGTTACTAAAATAAATGACTATAACAATGCAGTTCGAGAAGAATTATGGGTAAAATTGTAAAAATATTTTAATATTACATTAATAAAATTATATGCCAGTGGCACAGATACTTATATGAGCCAAAACGACCCAATTGCCTGGATATTAAAGAAATTAACACATGTATTTCATTGTGGGATAAGCAAATGAGGTCTCTGAAAGCTGTGGATGCACAAATTGGAATTGCATTAGATGTGGGTAATATCTCATTACATTTTCTTTGTATATTTTTTTTCATTTTTTTTTTCTGTACGGTAGTTAATAGACGATATTTATTTCACTGAATATTTGTTTCAAAATGTATCGATGAACCTTAAGTGCATTTGGTGCAGTGTAGGTATATCTTATTTTAATTTGATGACTTTATTAAATTTAATAAAAAATTTCAGCAAATTAAAGCAATTGAAGATTTGATTGAAGAAGTTTTATGTTTGGCTACTTTTAAAGTCTTGAAGGTATATTTATTAAATGTTACTTACCAAATTATTAATTTATCCTGATATTTCAGTTTGCAGCAAACATTTTGGACATAAAAACAGGGAATTTGCAATACCAAAATTTGCAAGAAAATACAACATTATGTCTTTGGTGGAATGTGTCCAAAAATCCAAAGTAATCTCAGTACAGTACTTTTATATTTTAATAAATTATACATGAAATTTATTTTCAGGTACAAATCGTTTGACTTTAATTTAGCTGGAGTATATTTCGAATTACCCCGTCCAATGGTCGGTCTGGAATGTGCAATTCAATTTCGTCTTTGCAAATTTGATAATTTCTCCCATTACTGTCATTCATTTCTGACCAAAACAGCACCATTTTGCCAACCACCAGGTATTTAGATATAGAAAAAATTGGTTTTAAATACAACTAAATATTTTCCCCACAGAGGTATTCGAAGATCCTTCACTACTTCCTTTATGGCCCGAAGAAGTGATCGAGACATCGACTCAAGTTGAAATACCAGTAGTGCCAGTTGTTGAAGAAGAGGTGGTCGAAGAAGAAAAGGAGGAAGAAGTCGAAATTATCTATCCAGAAAGAAAACCAGTATATATATACTTTAATTTATTGATAAATTGACTTAATTCACTCAACAAATATATTTTTGAAGGCTTCGTGTCCTTTGGCTGCAGTCGGAATTGCAGATACTTGTGAAATGGCGCTGACAATCGAAATTGGTTGGGTTTTGAAGTTTATTTATGAGGCCGAGTAATAATTCGTTAATTTTCTTATTAAAAGGAGAAGAAATGGAATTAATACCAGGAGAAATAAACCTACGTGAAATGATTGTGTTAGGAGGAGTTTGGTACGTGAATGTACTCGCAATTCCTCCTCAGCCGATTAAAATTGAAAAATGGAGGCTGACTGAAGACATTCCGAACGTGCTGAAGCAATTCTCGTACGATTTTCATTACACTCCCCCTCGTGCATCAATCACATTTGCTGAAGAGGACCCAGAAGCAGAAGTAGAAGCAGACAGGCAGAAAGAAGAATTACAAAAACTGTTGGCTGTTGATATAAAGTAATTGATTGTCTATGAAGAATTTTAATTTTATTTTAAACTCCTTTTTCTTTCCCTTAAAGATTAGATACAGAAAAAATAATATGGATGGACGGTCAAAAAGTCCCCACATTAGTTCGATGGGACGAAATGCATCAATGTTGGACAACGAAGGATATTTATGAAGTGAAATACGACGAAGAAATGCAAACTCTGTCATGTAGACTAGGAATATTTGCACCAATTGCCATCGCACAGAAAAAATTTCTTGCATTGCCATATCAATCGTGGCTTTTGTATCCTATTGAAAAGAACAGTGTGAAGCTAACGATGCAAACTGCAGTTGTGACGATTGAAATACACGTTGTTGTAAGTGATTATTGAAGGAATAAGCGAAAATATTATCATAAACATCATTTTATTGCAGGATGACAAATGTGCACTCATACAATCTGTTTTTAATGATCAACAATGTCTCGAGTTTATGTACAATGAATTTTTACCACCAAAGATATTACTTAGAGTTAAATTTATTGATTTATAAAAAATATATAAAATATTTATTATTTTTTCCGTTTAGAAAATGAGATCGTATGGAATTAATTTTTTCCCAGAACACGACTCGCACAAATTCGTCGAGCCTGCAGTTAAAATGAAAGTATTTATTTATTATATTTTGAATGAATTTTTTTTTTAAATGTGAAAACTTTTTAAGGATTGGACATTGGAAGGAGTCATATACAAGAACTTTGCGCTTTGCTGCACTGCTTTTGAACTTGGTAGTAGTAGATGGAACGTTACGGTCGGTAGTCGAAAGGTTGTTTTTAAGTTAAGGGAACAAATCACTCCAAAATTAAAAGTTGGTATTGAATGATTATTGATTTATGGGCTAAGAATTTAATGATTATTTTTCAAGGGCCCTCAATATTTAGTGTTCTGTAATTTGCAAGATACGTATATCTTGCAAAGTATGGAGCAAAGTCAAGAATTTTCAGATGCACCATTACCAGATCAAGAAGTAAATACACTTACCTGAAATTGGAATGGAGTTTAATGTTGTTTTGTACAGTTTCATGTAGATTTGTACCATATGGTTATGATTGCTGCATCCACAGAAGCCCAAGAGTTGGTGAAAGAAAGTCCATTTCTGCTTGTAGATGGAGTATACAAACTATTATCTTGTATCAAACCAATTTCTTACTGTCAATAGATGTAAATAGAATAGAAATAAAAATGTTTGCAGCTCTAGGCCTGAAGTGGGATTCGAGTTCAGGTTTTGAAAATACCGCGCTCTTCTGATTGGTCGATTTTGTCATGTGAATTTTAATTTAACAAAATGGCTGCTTTCTGACAACACGTGTAGTCGGCTGTTTCTTACTGTTTTCCGATAAACATTGTGTATTTAAAAATGTCTCGTAAGAAGCTTGATAACCGTATTCCTACGTTAATTGAAAACGGAGTTGCGCTTGGTCACCGAACCTTGTTTATAATAACCGGAGAAAAAGCGAAAGATCAGGTATTTTATTTTTATGTTTGTAAATTAAAATGTAATTTATGACGCTTTCATTTATTTTCAGGTTGTGGTTCTTCATCATTTATTAACTAAAACCACCGTCAAATGCAGACCAAATGTCTTGTGGTGTTACAAGAAGGAATTGGGATTTAGTAGTAACAGGAAAAAACGAATGAAGCAAATGAAGAAAAAAGTCCAGAGTGGAAAATTTGATGTTAACGAAAACGACAACTTCGAGAATTTTATTGTATCTACTGATATTAGATATTGCTATTATAAAGAAACTCACAAAATATTGGGTAAAACGTTCGGGATGTGCGTTCTGCAGGTATAAATATTAAGAAGGTGAATTACAGTATGTATATTTTAACACATATTTTTGTAGGATTTTGAAGCTCTCGAGCCGAATTTGTTGGCGAGAACTATAGAAACTGTTGAAGGTGGAGGAATAATAGTGATTTTGTTAAGAAACATTAAATCAAAAAAGCAATTTTGCGCTATGGCAATGGTAAGATTTTACAGAATAAAAAAATCAATGAATTAAATTAATATCCTAAAATTTTCAATTTTTCTAGGATGTTCATTCGCGTTACAGAACAGAAGCGCACGGAGACGTGGTTGGAAGGTTCAATGAACGGTAAATCGATCAATTTTTATTTTTAAATATATATTTTTATAGTTTAATTTATGTTTTAGATTTCTTTTGTCGTTGGTTTCGTGTAAAAAGTGTTTAATGCTGGATGATAATTTAGACGTTTTACCATTTTCCTCACACTGTCTTTCAATTGAACCGATTTCGAAGAAACACAAGGTACAAATAATAATTTTATTTTTTCGTTTTTAAATACAGGTGTATTTATTTGAAACAAATTTATTTTAGAACAAGTCTCAAAATGATATTGAATTGGAGGAACTGACGGAATCCCTTAAAGACACCCAACTTGTATGGAAATTAGTGAAATGTTGCAAAACATTAGATCAAGTAATTATAAATAAATTATTAAACAATAAAACATAAATAAATCTAAACTTCTTTTCTAGGCTAAGGCGCTGCTCAAATTTATCGACGCCATCACAGATAAATCACTTCGTTCTACCGTAACTCTTACAGCTGCTCGTGGACGAGGAAAGTCTGCAGCTCTTGGTTTAGCCATTGCAGCTGCGGTTGCTTTTAGTTATTCCAATGTCTTTGTGAGTTCTCCGTCACCCGAAAACTTGACGACGCTCTTTGAGTTTATTCTCAAAGGATTCGATGCGCTCGACTACGTAGAACACGATGATTTCGAATTAATTCAATCGACGAATCCAGATTTCAACAAATCTCTCATTCGTGTGAACGTGTTTCGCGACCATCGTCAAACGGTTCAATACATTCATCCGTCAGACGCGCACAAATTGGGACAAGCTGAATTAGTCGTTATAGACGAAGCTGCTGCCATTCCGTTGCCATTAGTTAAAAATATGCTTGGGCCGTATTTGGTTTTTATGGCTTCAACTATCAATGGGTTTGTGCAAATGAAATTTTTTATTTGATTAAACAATTTTTAATTTTTTTTAAATTTGTTTATTTAGATATGAAGGAACCGGGCGTTCTTTATCTCTCAAACTTATCCAGCAGCTCAGACAGCAAGTGTCGACTTCGAACAACACAAACGTTGCGACTAAATCGAAACAACTCCCCAATGCTTCTGCTGGCCGCCTTTTACACGAAATCCAACTCGAAGAATCGATTCGTTATCTGCCAGGAGATGATGTTGAAAAATGGCTCACTGATTTGTTGTGCTTGGACGCAACTATTTCTGCACCGTTGATGACGGCTGGTTGTCCACTTCCAGAAGATTGTGACTTGTATATGGTGAATCGTGACACACTTTTTTCCTACTGTAAAGCATCCGAGGTGTTTCTTCAGCGAATAATGGGGTTATACGTTGCATCTCATTATAAAGTAAATATTCGGTCATTTTTGGGTACGGATTGGTATAATACATTTTTTTTTTTTTTTTTTTTTTTTTTTTAGAATTCGCCAAATGATCTTCAGTTATTGTCGGACGCGCCCGGTCACATCGTGTTTGTTTTGTTGGGACCGGTCAGTTCGAATCAGACGGCGTTGCCCGAAATCTTGTGTGTGCTTCAAGTTTGTTTGGAAGGTGGAATTGCAAAATCGACTGTTATGAATAGTTTATCTAGGGGCAGACGAGCAGCGGGAGATTTAATTCCGTGGACAATATCGCAACAAGTATGAAAATTTTAAATAAATGAAACTCTTTTTAAAATAAAAATTAATTTTTAGTTTCTCGACGACGACTTTGCGAGTTTATCAGGAGCGCGAGTCATACGTATCTCTACGAATCCCGAATATCAAAAGGTAAAGCTTGATTATACGTTTGAGAAACTTAAATTTTTCTTACCGTTAATTTATGTTTTAGATGGGATATGGAACCAGAGCTCTGGAAATCTTGGCAGACTATTACGAAGGGAAAATGATTTCTTTGGACGACGATGTTAAAGAACCTGAAGAAATCGACACCATTGAAAATGTATGATTTTTTTATTGAATAAGTTGATTGAAGATTGAAATTTAAAATTTTTTTTGAATAGGATGACGCGCAGTTTACCGAGGCACTCGTTCCTCGGAAAAAATTACCACCTCTGCTCATCAAATTGTCCGAACGACAGCCTGAGAAATTGGATTATCTCGGCGTTGCGTATGGTATGACGTACAATCTTTTTAGATTCTGGAAAAAATCAGGATACGTTCCAGTTTACATCTGTCAAAAACAAGTAACAACTTTAAAGTTAGAGATTTTAAAGTGAAATTTAATGAACTTTTATCTTAGAACGAATTAACAGCTGAACATACGTGCATTATGATTAAAAAACTTCAAAAGGATGAAGAACTGGAAACAGACTGGCTCACGGAGTTTTGGAAAGGTAACAAAAACGTTGTTTTTTCAAATTAAAAAACTTATTTATATTTTTCTATTTAGATTTCCGTGGCCGTTTTATCAGACTCTTGGGAGGCCGGTTTCGATCTTTCACAACAGCAATGGCTTTGGAAGTTTTGAAAAACAAGAATTGTTCGGAACAACCAACCGTGATGACAACGCGGGAATTGGATTGGAATTTGAGTCCTCAGGATGTTAAGAGATTAGAAAGTTATTCGAGAAATATGACCGATTATCATCACATAACTGATTTGGGTCGCACGTTAGCCGAACTTTATTTTCCACTTAAAATGGGTGATGTGCATTTGAGTACGGTGCAAAGTGTAAGTGTTTATTGCTTATAAATAATTTAATTGCGAATTCATATTCAAATTTGCTTTTACAGGCAATTTTATTGGGAATGGGGCTCCAAGAGAAGACTGTCGATGAATTATCTACTGATTTGGATTTAATCGCCAGCCAAATTCTCGCTTTGTTTAATCGACTTATTAGGAAAATGGTCGTGCATTTGAATTCTATAAAAGAAAAAGAAATTGGAAAAACGATTGCTGATGAATTTATTGAGAAAGAGACAGAAGATGAGGTAAATTGTTAATTGAAATTTTTTTTTTTTTTATAATTTATAATTTTCCCGATTTTGAAGGTAAACGAAGATGATGCTGCATCGAAGAAGCCGAATCAGCTTAATATAAAACATTTATCACAATATGCCATCAAGGGGAATGAGGATGATTGGCAGAATGCTTTGGGTTCAGGCGTTAAAGGAATGATTTCTGTCAAAGGGTTAGAATTGCACAAAGTGGAAAATTGTTTTTTAAATTTTAATTTTTGGGTGTTTATTTAATTAGGGTTGCGGAGAAGAGAAAATTAATTAATTTAGAAGATGATGGTGAAGAAAAAGGCTCGAGTAAAAAACACGATAAAAAGAAAAAACGGAAGAAATGAGAAAGCTGTAACAGAAATAAATGCTTACAGTTTATATAAATTGAATTTGATTCACGAGTATTTCATTCAGTAGAGGTAGGTGGCTTTATTGTAATTTAGGTTAGGGAAGATTTAAGAAAAACAGAATTCAAAGTAAGGTTGAATTTCATTTGGAATGTGTTATTGTGCGAATGGTAATGGTTCCAGTCTGCCTTGAATCTAGTCACTCACTGCTTTCATCTCAAAACAACCCAAATTTCATTGAATTTTCATATTTTAAGTGCAAATTTCATTGAATTTTCATATTTTAAGTGCAAATTTCATTGAATTTTCATATTTTGAGTGCAAATTTCATTGAATTTTCATATTTTGAGTGCAAATTTCATTAAATTTTAATGTTTCAAGCTCGAATTTCATTGAATTTTCATATTTTAAGCCAAAATTTCATTGAATTTGTGCATGCTAGGCCTAATCAAATTGATAGGTAAAATTGAAAATTGAAGAATATGATGCAGCTTTATTTTACAAATTACAGGTACATACAAGAGTATAATTACATGAGTTATTAAGCAGAGAACAATAGAAAAATGAAATATTGTGACCAAGAGAAGAAGGTTTAAAAATTTTAAAACAGGAATTCAAAATTTTTAAAATTACATTTAGGGCAAGTTAGTAAATCAATTGCTCTCTAATGTATAAGGAATAAAAAATAAAACAATTGTACAATAGTTGAATTCTTAAGTGCCAAATTCATTTTTGGTGTTTCTTGAAAATCATGCATCCATTCAACTATTGTTTATACTAAAAAGGAATGATGGGATGGGTTTTTTTTAAAAATTTGGTTCTTGAATTTATTTACATTATCACTATAACTGGGAAAATGGAACATTTTCTAAACATACTCAACAATACATCACTTTAATTTGTTTGTAATGAGCATCACTGTCGTAAATTGTTGCACATCAAACACTGTAACAATGAAGCAATGAGAAACAACACTCCAAATAATTGTTGAGCTGCCAATTGTCGCGATCACAAAAACGATTGTTTAAGTAAAAAGAATAATTATTACTATTCCTGCTTGATATTCTTATAAATCCACCCTTTGTTGCAAAAATTGTTCGTTCTAAAAACAAATTTAATTTGAGAAAACCAAAAATTGCCATATTGTTACTACGATCAAACAACACTTGTGAGATATCTTATACAACGTAACATCATTGTTGGAAACATCAACAATGCGATTTGTTGAGTTTGTTATTACACACAACAGTTTGCCTTCAAATTCCATCCATTTTTGACCTGAAAAAAAATTTTACAACAATGTTTATACATATCAATGGGAAACATTTATACCGTTATGTGAACAATACAAGGCAGGCAGACTACATTTAAATTGAATTTTAAAAAAAATCAATAGTTGCTACTTACAAAAACATTGGAAAATTGTTTTAAAGATAATTTATAATAATAATAAGCTTAATTTTTCAATTTTTCATTATTATTTTAACATTTGTTCAGCTCCTAAGCACAACAAATTATTCATTTTCCTACTGATAAAAAAAAATTCAGCAAAAAATTATAACACCTATATTTATTAACTTTTTTTAAAATTTTATTTTTAAATATATATTTTTTAAAGTCTTAAATGGCAACTTAACTTCCCAAGACGGCGGAGGGAACAGTATATGCTTTAGTTTGGCAGTTGGGCAGTGTAATGGCTGAAGTTAAAAAGTCAGACCAATGGGAAACGAGACGTTCAATACGTCGTGTTGTCTCATTCGTCAATGCATCGTTAATTTCAGTGAAGAAAAGAACTGAACCGAATCCGCCATCTTGTAGTCGAACTTTAACAGTTGGCTATGATACAAAATTTTTTTTTTAAATTTTACAAAGTACATTAACGACGTCATATCTACAAAAATTCAAAAACCAAAATAGAAGAGTGGGCTCTCTTTAATTTTTTTTTTAATCAGGTAATTTTTTTTTAGTTGAACACTTGGACACCAGGTGTTTTAGGAATTCTGGGAGACATCAATTTGAGCGATTTGAGCAAAAAAAAAAGCAAAATGAAGATGGTAGCGCTGGTATATTGTTCATGGTCCCATTTTATTAATTTTACGCTTTAAATTACTGATATTTTTGTTGGAAAGACGTAGTTGTTTGCATATGGTAATGAAAACAAGTTGTGGTGTCAAATTGATGTCGACCAGGGTTAAACGGCGACTTAAGCAGCAACTGGTGACCACGTGTTTGAAATGAAACGTAGAAAACAGCGAACGGTAAGCAGCGATTTGGGGAAAAGGGAAATGAGGACGTCAAGGTGTGGAGACAGCCGTAAGTGGCTGGAAATATTTTGTTTGTCTGCTGAGTCCCGACATTTATGATTTGATTGGGCCGACCTGCGCAAGCGCAGATTGATGCTGAACATAATGAAAACCGCTCTTGAGGGAATTAGGGTCCACTCTGGGCATTAGGGTGTAAACTGAGTTTGCGCGGGCTAAGCTTCGCCACCTTTCAGGGCACAACACAGGCACATGGATATGACCATGCCGAATATCTGGAAATAATTGAAAAGGGAAATTGTTTAAAGTTTTGTACAACTTTTCCAATTTCAATTACACAAATGTCAATCAGATTTGTTTTTTTGTTTAGAATTTTTGTCGGATTGCATGTTCACAGTTAAACGCCAAAAGTAAATCGATTTTTATTCCACTTTGCAGAGTTGTAAATTGCAAATTAAACCACCTACTATTTTGTTTTACTGATCTGTGCGTGATGCAATGCTTGGAGATAAATTTTGTTAGATAGGGTGATAAAGGGTAAGTTAACATTTGTAGGCTGTGCTGATAGAAAACCAAATGAGCAAGTGACTTCTAAAGTACTCTTTAAATAGTTGTGGAGCTCCAGACGTTCTGGACACAACAAGAAAAGACAATCAAATCTGTAATGGTGGGTTCACACTAAGCCGTAAAGAAACGTAGCAATATTTTGTTACGTTACGGCGTTTTCATGTTCACACTTGTCTATGGCATTTTATTTGAATCGACCAATGAGAGAATGCGACGAAAAGTGATGTCATCAACATTGAATCAAGATCGATTGTG